>PVLC010003972.1:0-90297 GCA_004027655.1 Graphiurus murinus | reverse complement strand
ACTATATGATGACCTACACTGCCTTGGGATTCTGTGAGCAAGGAGGCCATCACTAGCTGGGCGTGGTGGTATATGCCTACAATCCCAGTACTTAGAGGACTGAAATAGGAGGACTACAGGTTCAAGGCCAGCCTTAGCAACTTAGTGAGACTCAACAACTTGGCAAGACCCTGTTTAAAAAAAAAATACAAAGGGCTGGAGGTGTAGCTCAGTTGTAGAATACCTCTGGGTTTAATTTCCAGTACCACACACATAGAAAAATAAGGCCATCACTAGATGTATCCCTCAACATTGTACCTCTACAACTGTGAGTCATAATCAGTCTCTTTTCATTAAAACTCACCATTCTGTGGTACTCTGTTAGGTAGCAACAGAAAATGGACTAAGACAGAATGCGACACTGAATAGACACCCAAGAGCTGTGTAATTAAATGGAAAAGACCAAAAGATCTCCCTAAATGGCCTTGTCCCATTTGCATGCATTTCCTTTAAACTAGTTCTACTATTATTTCAAACCTCTGATAATGGAAAATAAACTTAAGCCCACATCCTGCTTCCTAAGTTCTCTAAGCTTTATTTATTAATGCTAATCATATATGCTAAGTCAGCAAAATGGGCCTTTTGCATGGACTGGGGGCCATATTTTTCCTGTCCTTTATAAATCTTTGTTTTTCTCCATAGCTTTGTTTTATCTTTTTCCCACATCCCTTGCTCCTTCTCTCTCTGTGCAGTGGTCTCCCTGTCTTTGGTTTCCAGTTCCTCTCATGCATTCCTCTTCTGAAGGGATTGTCACTGACTCAACATCTAGTGACTGATAGTAAGGTCTTGCTCTGCACTCTAATTGCTGTGTCATGACAGAAGGTACAGCAGGCTGCTGCAACTTTAACATCCACTAAAGAGCAGATTTGCTGTGTGTTGATTAATGGGGAGGGGTGTGTGTGCTCAAATGAAGAAGTGACTATCTCTCCAGAAATGCTTCCTTTCCTCAAAGACAGAATCACCAAGCACATGCCAAAGAAAGGTGTCTTTCAATATGATATTAGTTTGTTTTGAATAATCTTTCTAGAACTTTTCAAGATAATGCTTTTTCCTTCCTTGAGTTCTTTTAAATGAAGGAGAGGCAATACTTCTATCTTTCCTCATAGATAAAAAAAACTTGGGTCAAAAACAGTTTAATTATCTCTCACAGTCATTCACTATGAAGAATCATTCATGGTGATAGAACTAAGGCAGAGCTAGAATTGTAAGGAATTTCTCCATTAAACCAATTTCAAACTCTGCTTCCTTCCAACATGTATGCATGTATAGAGTCAATGTAAATATTTTAAAAGACCAAGATAAAACCAGGCATGGTGGCACATGTCTGTAATTCTAGTACGTGGGAGGCTGAAGCAGGGGGATTGCAGGTTTAAGGACAGCCTCAGCAAGTAGTAAGACTCTCATCAACCTAGGGAGACCCTGTTTCAAAACAGAAATAGAATATAGGGCTGGGAGTGTAGCTCAGAGGCAGAATATCCCTGAGTTCCATTCCCAGTAATACACACACACACACGCACACACACGCACAAAGATATAATTTAGAATGTTTTTTCTCTAATAATAATAATATAAAGCTTACTTTGTGGATTTTGCTGGACTAACGCCTATACTCCATTCCACTAGACAGTGAGTCCCTAAGACAGATTTTGTTATGTTTTTGTTTTTATTACTGAGGATTGAACTCAAGGGCATTCTACTTCTGAGTTACACCCTAACCCTATTTTATTTTTATTTTGAAACAGAGGTCTCGCTAAGTTGTTGAGGCTGGCCTCAAACCTGCAATCTTGCTGTCTCAGCTTCCCAAGTACTGGGATTATAGGCGTGCACCACCATGCCCAGCTAAGGTAGATATTTTTTCCCATTTATTTATTTATTTATTTATTTATTTATTATTTTTAATTGGTGCATTGTAATCATAAATCTTTGTTAAGTATAAGCTGATAAAGGCATACATGAGTGAAGTAATTGCTTTTGGGGCCCTCAATAGTGGATGCAGCTCTTGTAAAAATGAAGCATGGTAATGGAACCATCATCATGTTTCCCTTATAGTTTAAGTTAAAGTTTGAACACTTCCTGATTCCATTAAACTTATAGGTGGTCAGACAATATATTTTTCCTATGAGAAATGTAATTGTGTCTAAATATATAAATAAGTTTGCACAGGACTTCAATGTTGGCTAGTCTCACATTATGTCAAGAATATGCCCTTGCTTTCAATTTAAATAACTAAAAAAATTGTGAGTGCTTTGAATTCCCTTTACAGCTGTAAGGAATGCTAAGAAATTGATCAAGAATAACAAACAGCTCTTAGTGAGAAATACAGACAATCTTGAGTCTGTGTCGCACAGGATGAGCATCTCTCTTAAGATAAGAAGGACAAAGCAATAAGGTCAGGAGGATGAACAGGATGTCCTCTTTGAACCCTTCCAGGTCTATCCATCTATGAAAATATCTCATCGCTGATGTCCCAAATAAGTTCTCACTTGGTGCATGGGTTTTAGCATTTTTTCAAGTGAGTGAGCTCTGTAGTCTATCCTGTGAGTGTCTTAAGATAACAGGAAAAGATGCAAAGCCTTCAGCAGTTGCTAATCTCCAGATTTCC
This sequence comes from Graphiurus murinus, assembly GCA_004027655.1. Lineage (NCBI taxonomy): Eukaryota > Metazoa > Chordata > Mammalia > Rodentia > Gliridae > Graphiurus > Graphiurus murinus. The sequence goes on along the minus strand of PVLC010003972.1, from coordinate 87,656 downwards.
AGAATTTAGCACTGAGGGATTTATAGCAAATTCACTGCCTTGATGGAAATAAAAGGTCACTCATCTTGCTCAGAGTTAAACCAGTAAGTGCTTAAAGTTAATCTCTCTAATAACATGCTGAAGTCAGCAGCGTGGTGAACTTAAAGTTGGTTCAGAAAATTCTCCCAAAAATTCTCCCTTAAATTGTGTTGACTTCCAGATTATGCATGGTTTAAATTTGATACAAAATGTACTCTCATATAAGCAGATTTTCTGATGGTGTTTATGAATTATTATTGGAGAAGAGTGTATCACAACTCAGACTTATACCCTTATGTCTCATTAGTTTGCCCCGTCCAGTATCCTAGAGGAGTGGAAATACAAACTTTTTACCTTTAAGAAATACAAGTTTTGATTGTCTTTGCAGTCATGATCAAGAGATTCTTTTAGGCATAATATTCTTCCATATAGATATATTTTTGAAAGGATTTATGAAAAATTTTACTCAAATCTTGGTGTGTTGTAGATGTGAAATTGAGCCTCAGAGATGACAACACTTGCTTATGTGGTGCAAGAACAAAGTTGGCAGTTACAGATCTGATTTCACTGAGTGTATGACTCCCTTCCTTCCTTCCTTCCTTCCTTCCTTCCTTCCTTCCTCCCTCTTCCTCCCCTTCCTCCTCCTCTTCCTTCTCCTTCTCCTCATCTTCTTCTTGTGGTACTGGGGCATTCTACCTCTAAGATACAGCCACAGCCCCTTTTTAATTTTTTTGTTTTGAAACAAAGTCTCATAGGTTGCTGGGAGTCTCCATGATAGGTTGCTGTAGCTGGCCTTGAACCTGCGAGCCTCCTGTCTCAGCCTCCCAAGTACTGGGATTACACCATGCCCAGTTACTTAGTGTATGATGTTTCTTTTTTTTTTTTTTTTTTTTTTTTTTTTTTTTTTTACGGTACTGGGGATTGAACCCAGGGGCATTCTACCTCCTAGCTATATCCCCAGCCCTATTTTTTATTCTTTATTTTGAAACCAGGTCTCACTAAGTTGTGGAGGACCTCACTAGGTAGCTGAGACTGGCCGTGAACCTGGATCCTCCGGTCTCAGCCTCCCAAATGCTGGGATTACAAGCGTGAGCTGCCACGCCCGGCTGTGTATGATGTTTGTAATGTGACTATATAACAATGAATTTAATGAAGTGATACTACAGACTAGTGACTTCCAAAGTTATGGATGTAAAATAATAGAGGCTAGTATAACAGTCTCCATGGGGCATTTCCCACAGAGACAATTAAGACTGTAGAACTTTCCTCCAAGAAGTCTCATGAGATAGAATTAAATGTGGAAGCAATGTAATAAGGAAAGCTGAAGAAAATGAGGCTGGAAATAATCAATGAAAGAGTTCTGGTTCCTGATCATTATAAAAAAATGTAATGAATTTTAGAATACCTTTTTAAATCCAGACATAATGTTTGTGCATCTTTCTGGGATATTTAATAGTAATTCAATACATGTATGCATGTATAGTAATAAAATCAGGGCATTTCTATATATTCAAACATTAAGTATGTTTATTTGCTGGGAATTTTTCTCATAATTTTGAAATATAGATTGTTTTACTGATAGTTACCCTACTGAGTTAAAGAACCAGAACTAATCACTTTTCCCTGTGTTTGCTGTCCTTTCTGAACTTTTTCACCTCTCATCTCCCTTCCCAATATCTAGTGACCGCTATTCCATTCCATTCTCCTATAAGATTGACTTACTAGTTTTAAAATGAGTGAGAACATTTGGTACTTATCTTTATGTGTCTGGACTAATTCAGTTACCATAATAGAGTTCCAGTTTCATCCATGTTGCTGCAAATGACAGAATTCATTCTTTTTTATGGTCCATTGTGTATACATACCATATTTTCTTTACCCATTTATCCACTGAAGGGCAACTAAGTTGATTCTATATTTTAGCCATGTGAATACTGCTGTAATAAATATGAGTGCAAGTATCATTTTGGTATACCAACTTAATTTCCTTTGCATATACTCCCAGTATTACTTCTTCCCTCTACTAATTTTGGGTTTGGTTTATTTTTTCTGAGTCTATGCGCTACATTGCTAAGTTCTTTATTTTGAAGTCTTTCTATTTTTTGATGTATGTATTTATTGCTATAAAATTCTCTCTCAGTACTGCTTTTGATGAATTTGTAAATTTCCTTTTTAATTGTTTCAACTACTCCTTGATCACTTGAGCCATGCTGTTCAATTTCCATGTATTTGTATACTTTCGATTCTTCTTCTTCTCATTGAGTTGTAGTTTTTTCCATTGTGATCTGAGAAGATACACAATATGGTTTCATTTTTTAAAAAAATTTTTCAGATTTTATCTGTGGCTTTACATAGATCTGTCCTGGATAAAATTCCATATGCTGATGAGAAGAATGTGTACTCTATAGCTGTTGGATGAAGTGTTCCATAAGTGTCTATTAGGTCTATTTTCTCTATAGTGTTATTCAACTCAGATTTTGTTGTTTTTGTTGTTGCTATCAATTTTCCATCTGAATGATCTATCCATTAAGAAAAATGTGATATTTAATCCAACTGCTATTATAGTATTAGGGTACATCTCTCCCTTTAGATCTAAGAATATTTGCTTTATATATTTGTGTGGTCCTTTATTGGTGCATATATATTTATAATTATTGTATTTTCTTGCTGAATTAATTATTTTTATATATAATCACCTTATCTCTTTTTACAGATTTTGATTTAAAGTCAGCTTTATCTGTTATGAATATAGCTGCTCCTTCTCATTTTTTATTTCCATTTGCATGACATACTTTTTCTACCCCTTTATTTTTAGTTTATGAATATCTATATTAGGTTTTCTGTTTGTTTGTTTGTTGGTTTGAAAAATACTTGGCAAGAGCAATTTTTAATAGGAAAGATTTATTTGGCTGAAGGTTTCCGATATTCAGTCCATGATTGGTTGACACTAAGGTAGAAACATCATAATAGCAGGATATGGCAGAGGAAGGCTAAGCTCATGGCAACCAGAAAGAAGAGAGCAATATATATACATACATATGTATGTATATATATTTCAACTACTCCTTGATCACTTGAGCCATGCTGTTCAATTTCCATGTATATATATATATAAGTCTATGCGCTACATTGATAAGTTCTTTATAACTTAGCAAAGGGAGAGAGAGAGACAGAGAGAGACAGAGGCATACACATACCAGGGACAAATATAGAAATATAGTCCTCAAGGCCATGGCCCCAGTAACCTACCTCTTCTAGCCATACTCTATCTGTCTAAGCCTATAGTTACTGCCCAGTAAATCCATTCAAATTATTAACCCATCAGCAGATTTACCCACTGATGAGATTAGAACTCTGATTCAATTATTTTACTCTGAACGTTTCTGCATTATCAACACATGAACTTTTCTGGGAGAAATTCCATTATGAAACCATAACAGTATCTTTATCAGTAAAGTGGGTTTCTTGTAGGCAACACGTAAGGGATCTTGTTTTTTTATACATTGTCCCAGTCTCTGTTTTTATGTTAATTTTAATCCATTTGCATTTAAAGTTACTGACAATATGTATGAATTTCCTCCTATCATATATTTTGCTTTTTTGTCATTGTTCCTTTCTACTTTTCTCACTATTTACTTTTATGAGTTGTTTTTTCTATTGAGTTGTGTATATTCATGTGTTTTCCTGATGGTAGCTATCATTCTTCAATTTCTAATGGAGAATTCCCCTTAATTATTTCTAATATAGCTAGTCTGGTGGTCATGAATTCACTAAATTTCTGTTTATCTGGAAAAGACCTTGTTTCTTCTTCAGTTTTGAAGAATAAATTTGTTGAGCATAGTATTCTTAGTTGGAAGTATTTTTCTTTCACTATTTTGATATATCATGTCATTCTATTATATCTCGTAAGCTTTCTCCTGGGAAACCTACTATACATCTAATAGGTATTCTCATATATGTCATGTGACACCTTTTACTTTTTTCTTGCTCTTTTTAATATTCTCTCTGCCTTGTTTTTTTTTGTGTGTGTGTGGTACTGGGGAATGAACTCAGAGGCATTCTACCTCCGAGCTATACCCCCAGACCTATTTTTTATTCTTTATTTTGAAACCGAGTCTCACTAAGTTGCAAAGTGCCTCACTAGGTAGCTGAGGCTGGCCGTGAACCCGGATCCTCTGGTCTCAGCCTCCCGAATGCTGGGATTACAAGCGTGCGCCACCACGCCCGGCTTCTCTCTGCCTTGTTATTTTTACATTTGTGACTAGAATACACCTTGGTGAAGGTTTGTTTTGGTCAAATCTAGTTGTGGTTCTTTCAGCTTCCTGTATCTGGATATCCATATCTGTTTGAAGATTTGGGAAGTTTTTAGCTACCATTTCAGGGAGTAGATTTTCAATGTCTTTTGCCTTTTCTTCTCCTTCTGGAATACTCATAATACACATTTGTTTGCTTACTGGTGTCCTATAAGTCTTGTAAGCTTTCTTCATTACTGTAAATTCTTTTTTTTCCCTTCTATCTGACCAGGTTAATTTAAAAGATTTGCCACCAAGTTCAGAATTCTTTCTTCTGCTTATTCTAGTGAGTTGTGGAAACTGTGTTGCTTTTTTAAGTTACTGATTAAAGTTTTAGTTCCAAGATTTCTGACTTGTTTCTTTTTATGATCTCTATCTCTTTGGTGTTAAATTCTCATTCATATCTTGAATTCTTTCTCTTATTCCTTTGTATTTTTATCCATATTCTTTTGCATCTCACTGATTTCCTTTGTGGGAGTGGGGGCCTCCCATAGGTCCTTCAGATTGAATGCGGGTAGTTATGAGCCTGTGGCTTTGGTATCTGGGATCCTGGAGCTTCAGGGAAAGAATTGGAATATCCCTAGGGGCCACATAGGGAAATCTCTGGTGGGGATAAAACTTGTGGCTTTTGGTAGTTTGGTAGTTGATTCATGTTTTCCAGCTCCAAGACTTCCCATGGTCCCTAGGCACGAGCTTGAGTGATGCCTACTTTTATTGTAGGAACATTGTAGTCCTGAGGCCATGGGCCAGGAATAACTTCGCTAGTTCTCATCATGTGGGTGCAGGTGTTGGTGCAGATTGGAACCACTGCTAGCCTGTACCTAAAGCTGCCAGAAGTGTCTATAACCTTTCCCAGATTTTAATAGATAGACATGGGTGAAACCCGGACTTTGGAATAGTGGCTACAGTTCCAAGATTGACAGTGAGCAAGAGATATCCCCTAGTTCCCATCAGGTGGGTACAGGTATTAACAGGAGTTGAGGCCATAGCTGTGGAGCTGCAGGGCTCAGCTGGGAGCTTTCCTAGTTCTGATGGACAGGGGCAAGTGAAGCTAGAGCTTTGCAATAGTGTCTATAATACCCAAGTAGTGGACTGGGGAGGAGGGTTTCTGTAGGTCTCCTGGTCTAATGAGAGATGGAACTCAGGCTTGCGGCTACAGTGGCTGCTGGTCTTGAGGCTACAGGATGCAGGAGAGGAGGGTATCTTCTGTCTCATTAAACATGCTAAGTGCTGTAATCCAAAACAAATTACCACACAACTTAGAGGAAGGAAGATTTATTTGCTCATGGTTTTTGGAGATTTGGGGGGTTCTGTCCATGTCAGTCCAGGTTTGTGAAGCTCAGGAATGGCAGTGGGAAAAAAATAGAGGGAGAGAACAAGGGCTGTGTTCTCACATCATGGAGGCTGGAAGCAAGCAAGAAAGAAATCAAGGAGATTCAAAGACAAAAGCATAAGTCATACCCCCAGGGACCCACCTTTTCCAGCCATACCCCACCTGCCTACGTTACCACCAATAAAATCATTATAATGGATTTATCTATTGATGAGATTACACCCTCATGACTTAATTTTATCAACTCAACATTAATACATAAGCTAGTCAGGGAACATTGTATATCTAACAATAACATCTTCTGTTTATTGAGGCAAGCCCTGGCCCAAGGCTTCTGGCAGGGTCAAGGGTTTGGTTGATAATCTCTAAGCCAAGATGATATCCAGCAGTAGTTTTTATAATATTTTGAATTCTGGGGGTTGGGGAAGCCCAAATTGAGTGCCTTTTTTGGAGAAGAAAAGTTACACAAACTGGATTTAAAGTTATCCAGTACTGTGGAATTATTCTGAGGTTAGGACCACAGGTTTGCTTCTGATGAGGGTTGGCACTTTTCTACCAGTGCTTTGTTCTTTTCCTGATTCTCTGTGATGCTTGGGGTTCTCATAACATCTTTGCTAATTTCCAGAGTTCTCCCTCTCTCACTGTTATTGAAATACAGTTTCTCCTTTGCAGCTCTAACTCTTCTGTATGGCAGAGTTGCATACAAGCCATCTCTATTCAGCCACTCAGATTCCCCACTTTAAGAAATATTCTTTAAAAAGTGCAGAGAGCACCAGTGAAGTCACTTAATGTCCTTTAAATCTACTGTAGATTTTAACAAGATCTTGAGACATTTATTACTTCTTTCTAGGTGAAAGCATTTCTGCATCCATTGAGTCAAATCTGAATATGCTTTGGTTTAACTTCACAAAAGACCCAGAATTAACCAGAGCTCTAAGTGCTACTAAATCTATCCTGTAATTCAGCATTTTATTCTGTAGGGTGTTTTATCAAACATCCAGACCATTCTCCTAAAAAAAGAAATATATCTCCTTTTGATATCTGAACTGATTTTAATCAACAGTGGAGGGTTTGATTACTTTGAATTTTCCAGGTGGAATGAAACTGTGTGATCTCTAAAGGAAAATAAGTGCTCTTGTTGGCATCTTCAACTCCAAGTGAGATTTAATTTGAGGGGTTAATATCACAAAGGATTGATGAGTCATGCGCAGAAGTGGTAGTGGTCCTTGGAGAGGAGGACAAGAACATTGGCCTTCTCAAGGTACTGAAGTGATGATGAGAGGCATAAGTGTCCTTACATGTCATTAATGTGAAAGGCAAAGTATATTCAAGCTGAATTTGCAGTGCCCTTACCATGACAAGTTTATAGTCTCTTAGAGATTAATAGCACGACTGCCACAAGTACTTCTGTGCCCACACATCCAATCTGCACAAATGAAACAGATGTTTCTTGATTTAACCTGTGAGAATACGTATTTGTTCCCCATATCTATTTACTAGCTTTTCACTGAATCCAGCAATTAGACTGCTTTTCTGATTCTGAGAAATGGCAGGCTGTAGCACAAGCTTTTTCTTTTCTACTCTTTCATAAACACAGTAAGTTAAGTTTTAAAAATAGGTATTTATACACATGGAAAATGGCTAGCTGAAAAATCCTACCAGCTAGCTGCTAAGCCACTTTGGGATGCAAAACATTTAGCATATCTACACTTGCAAGTTGCTGATTGCTCTGCAATATTTGCAGTGTGTAGTTCAGCTCTAATACATGATTCTGTTTACAGAACTGTGATGACCATTTATCATGATTTGGATATGGAATGTTCTCCAAAGGTTCATGTGTTGAAGGCTTGGCAGTCCCTAGTGTGGGAATGTCAGAAGGTGGAGCCTTGTTGGAGAAAGTAGGTCACTGGGAGCATTCCCTGCAGGTTGTATCTTGTCCATGCCTCTTTTTTGTCCTCTCTCTTTACTTCCTGGCTGCTATTTGATGAGCAGCTCTGCCCCACCACACTACCTGCCATGGTGTTCTGCTTCACCACAGACCCAGAAACAACTGAGACAAGTGAACATGGACTGAATGCTCTGAAACATGATCCTAAATAAATCTTTCCTCCTTTAAGATGGTTTCTCAGGGATTTTATCACAGTGATGAAAAGATGACTAGCATACCAATTAATAAGTTATTCTTAGGAAAAAAAACACCCTTGGTCAATTAGTAAACATATATTTTTCTTTCTGGGTTTCATGCTACAGTACGTAATAATAATAGTAGTTGAAAGTCATTCACTATAAATTTCCTTTCTTGACCATGGAAGAATGCTTAAATCTTGACTAATACTTTTTAGGTTAAATTTTCATAACTATTATGTGGGTTGGGATTAAGTGACAGATTATAAATCTAGTTCCTGTCAATTGTTGAGTGACCCAGGGAAAATGTGTATGTTCTCTGGCTAACAATTTTTCTCTATGTGCAAAGAGAAGAAATGAAGTGTAATGTATCTCTTTCGCAAGTGTTTCGAGATATACAACTTTGAAAACAAAATATAAAGCTTCTTTGAGCCCAAAGTGCTATATAAATGTTTAATTATGTTAGCACTGATTAAAATGCCCAGTAGAGATACATTAGTCTTGCTTGAGACCATCTATTCTCCCTTATTTTGCAAGAAATTCCAGATAAATGGACATTGCACATCGTTCTTAATAAAACATTTATACAAATAAACGCCTTAGTGCTTCTGTTTTTGATTCATGTCCAAATAGCCTAGGGCCTGGGAACTTGTGGTTAAGTTTAATTTTCTGCAAGAATCCTTGCTTCTTACCTTGGAATGGTTCCTTAGGGAAACTGGCTCCTTTTGAGAGTAATTTTAGGACAGTCATTGATGTCCTAGGTAAGTTGCTGCCAGCTGTTTTATTTCATGCCCCACATATTTGCTTCATAAACAAGCTGGCCAACAAGGTATGAGGAGTTTACCAAGGGAGAAGAAATGCCTGCAGTGAAGAGAGAGTTGGGAATGAATCTGGATACTGCAATGCTGACTGATAGAGGACAGGGACTCTGCTTATGCAAATGTGACAAGGGAAGCCAGAATGTGCAGCTTGAGGGCTGGACAGAACTGAGCTTGCCAGAGAGGAAGCATTTCTGGAGAAATAAAATGAATTTGTCCAGAGAAGACCCTCTAATGATGACTCTTACTTTGAATACTTTTTTCTTTCAATATATTTACATGTAAAAAAGTCAAAATTCACTAGAAATAAAATGTTCTTCTTTTTTATAACAACCAACTTATTGAGCACTTTGGACTTGATGGGCTGCCAACAGAGCATATACAGAGCATATTGAAGTTTATTGTCTAACTGTTGCCTTTGACTAATGAGGATTTCAATTTAATCACCTGCATTTCCTTTTTTTCTTTCTCCTTTCTTCATTCCCTCCTTTCTTCTTCTCTCTCCTTCTTTCTTTCTTTTGTGTGTGTGTGTGTGTGTGTGTGTGTGTGTGTGTGTGTGTGTGTTACTAAGGATTAAAGCCAGGGGCATTCTACCTCTGAGCTATACTCCAAGCCCTATTTTGTTTTCTTATTTTGAACAGGGTCTCACTAAGTTGCAGATGGCCTAAGTTTCTGAGGCTGGTTGTACTGGAATTACAAATATGTAGGACCATGTACATGCTAGTTATCTGCATTGTAATTCAACATAGCCTATCCACTGTCTTCTAGATTGGGCCAGGCTTCAACCTCAGGGACTAAGAGTAGAAAACAAGCTAGATGTACTCATTTCTACTGCTCCTCTTCTTCACTGTGCTTTGTCAAATTTGGGACAAGATAAAACTATATTAAAAAAGGGAGTCTTATTGTTAGTGCATCCTTAATTTTCTATTCAGTCTGTCTTGAGTTTCCAAGTGTGGGCTTTCATGTGCATGTTCTTTAGAGGGATAGTCACTAGGTTATTGTCTGATACATTCAGTATTCCCTGGTTGCCTCCCTGGATCCTGGTCCAGGGGCATATACCCCAAACATACTTGAGTCTTTGTGCCTGGCAGCTGGCTGGCTTTCTTGGGTCCTGTCAAAATGGGTCAAAGCTCTGCTGCCTTCACCAATGTTTGTTTGCTTCTCTTGTAGGAAGATGAGGTCACCTTGCTCTCTCAGTGGCTGAGGATGCCTGTCAGCTGATTCACTGATGTTCTCCACAGTTTTTTTACTCTGCTCAAATACTCATAGATGGAAGATCAGCTAGTCCACAGTGCACATCAAATAGAATGAGATACCAGGTCTCTAACACCTAAAATTAGTTTTTCTTTGAGTTGTCATTACCTGAGCCGAGAAGTGTGGATGCCATTCATAACATTCTCATATATCACCACTGCTCCCAGGGCTAGCCATCAGCTTTTGCTTCTGTATTTGAAGGCCTTGGGAGAGTCAGTTCTGCCTCCAGCCTCTTATCAGTCCTACAGATATTTATTCAGGGCCAAAGGGTTCAGAATGTGGAAGCACTTAATTATCATGTGCTGTTTTCAGCTTTGGACTTTAGCCTCATTGCAGAAATGAAGGAAAAGTGTTCTTCAGCATTCTGTTGCATTTGCTATTAGAGATTGAAAAAGGACCACTACTTATGCTGCTTTTCTATAATTTCAAGACAAATTATTGTTTTTAACTGGACTTCATCTTAAACTCAAAAGCAGCTCTTGAATCTAGACTGGCTTTGGTGGTCTCATCTGCTCAGCCATCTTTAATTTATATTTTCATTCATTGGGTAATGAATTACCTTTATTACATGCTAGTAATAAAGGCTCTAAGTCAAAAGCTCTGCAACTGGCTGGTAAAATGTATACAATGTATTGCTTATTACCTTCAGAAAATTCAAATGCCCTCTATGTAACCAGAATCATTTTTTTTCCCAGTGTTGTCTTCATATTGAGAATGACCTCTTGTTTTGTGAATTAATAGGACAAATCAGACATGCTTCTTTTTGCTTTCTGGGGATTCTGAGGAACAGATTGTGGGGTAGGGCACATAGTTATGTCAGCTATGGTTTGTTAAGTACCAGTCATTTCTCTTAGTTCTTTATAATTCACTCAAGTCCTCTTATCAAACTTTTACCATAGATATGGTTGCTATTTCCATTAAACAGATGAAACAAATAAAAAATAGAGACTTTAGAACACTTTCCTAAGGTTGCACAACTGTGGTAGAGTTGGAAGTGATAGAAGTGGAAACTGTAGGCAGTGCGGCTCTAGAGCCTTCCCCCCGCCCCCTCCCCTCTCTCTTAAAAACTCAAAAGTAGCTCTTGAACCCAGACTGGCTTTGGTGGTTTCATCTGCTCAGCCATCTTTAATTTATATTTTATATTTTTCATTCCTAAGAGAGAGAGAGAGAGAGAGAGAGAGAGAGAGAGAGAGAGAGAGAGAGAGAGTGTGTGTGTGTGTGTGTGTGTGTGACTGGGGATTGAACATTTGAACATGGGCAGTCTACTCCTGAGCTGCATACACCCTCAACCCTTTTTATTTTTTTGTTTTGAAACAGGGTCTCACTAGGTTGCTGAGAGTCTTGCTAAGTTGCTGAGGCTGGCCTCAAATCTATAATCTTTCTATCTCAGACTACCAAGTACTGGGATTACAGACTTGTGCCACCATGCCTGGCTCAGAGCCTATACTCCTAACCACTATTAAATTACCATGGGAATTTATAAATAGTAATCTTTTGACAGGTATTTTTCATAACTTCTTTATCAAGGCACATTCTCTTAATGTCTCAAGTTACTAAAAAACCTGTTTGAGCCCCAAGTTTTACTTTTACTTTGTAAATATGGCAGTTTGTAGTTATTAAATAATTTTTTCTAACTAGTGTAATTGCATTAGTAAATAGTTTTATACATCCTTTAGTGTGAGTAAAAAGATCAAAGCAAAGGGACGTCTTTGCACACAGGTAGCTAGTGGCAGAGCCAGGACTAGAACTCAGGACTGTCTCCACTATGGGCTGCACAAGAGTGCAATTGCTCATTTCATAGAAACATTTTACTGTTTACCACGTACAGGGCTCTATATTCGGAGGCTGGAACACAGACACAGTGTAGACAGAGACTTCTTCTCTTCAAGGTCAGTCTAGCTGGGACCATTTATGATGTAATTATAAAATCACCAGGTCAGGGTTCTAATATTGGTGTTTGTGAGACTTGACAACGACACGCTCAGCTTGGCTTGTAGGATAAGACAGAAACTGCTTGACATCTAATACCTGGGCTGGATTTTGAAAAAATAAATAAGAGTTAGCCAAGCTGGACAAAGGATCAGGAAGGAATTTTTAGGACTGGCACATACAAAGACCCATGGGCAACTTCCTGCTAAGCAGAATAGGGCTGTGGGAGAGACGTATGGCAAGGTATGCAGACACGGAATCCCTGCCACAGAGCCACAGGGATTTTGCATAGAGGAATAACATTGGCCTTGAATTTCAGAAGCTTCACTACAATCATGGAGGCCAGTTAGAGGCTATTTAAAATACTAAGAGGATTGAGGAAGGAAACAGTTCCAATAAGGTTATATCCATATATGAAGGTATCACTACCAACCTCACTAAATGTATGGGGAGGAAGGAAATGGGGGGATGGAAAATACACCAAGTGATGTAGGCATGCACATTTCTATCACTCTGAGTCTCACTTTTTTGCATAATTTCAATGTACCAATAAAAGTGTGTGTGTGTGTGTGTGTGTGTGTGAGTTTGAAAACAAACCTAGGAAAGTCATAATGTAGAACCCAAAGAGGACAGTAGCAGTGGGGCTGAAAACTCAGAAAAAATAGTTAAGGATAATTTCCCAAGTTTTCCTTGAAAATCCAAACAAAAGAACATAAAGAGAAAATTAAATTTCCTCTTAGTCTGCTGCCTGATTGGGAATGGACATGACATCTCCTGTTAGGCAAATCTGATTTGTGTTCAAAGGTCACTACTCACTTCCATGGCTGTGGTCATTCCTAGCCTATAAGAAATTCCCAGTCTAGTCATATGGCTCCAAGGACCCCAGAGTGGCTTGCCATCCGATCATGTGCAGGCACCAACATGTTCTCCCAGGCTCCTCCATGTTTCTAGGCCCCAGTTTCATCAATCATGTGTTTTACTCCTAGTTGAGAAGCTTTACCTCACCTCACTCTGTGTGTGTGTGTGTGTGTGTGTTAACAATGAAAATCTTATTCTTCATATAGGCTGACAAATGTTGTTCAGCCAGACTTCTTAAACAAACTCTCTAGAAAAAATGTATTATTCCTAACTCTCCTGCCACAGTCCTAGAAGAGGCAGGGTTGCTGAGAGGCTGAAATGCTTCAGCACTAAGTTCCTCACACATAATAAGGGTTTGTAGGCATTTACCATAGACATGTAATTCCAGTACAATGTGGTAACAAATACGTGTCAACATTCACGGTATTGGAATTACTTGCTCATATGCATTTTCAATTTCACTGTATGTGATTCCAGAGAATAATTACTGCTACTATACATGAGACTTGGCATGTCCCAATGATTTTCACAATATTCTGCTATGATTCTTATTGTGTGTGTGGTACTGGGGGCTGAACTCATGAGCATTCTACCTCTAAAGCTATACTCCTTGCCCTTTTTATTTTTTTGAAATAGGTTCTCACTAGGTTGCAGAGTTTAATTGCTGAGGCTGTCCTCAAATCTGCTATCCTCCTGTCTCAGCCTCCCAAGTACTGAGATTAATTATGTGCCCACTATACCTGACTGCTATGATTCTTGATATAAATTAACATTAAAAAATTTTTCTTACACTGGGTATGGTGATGCAGCCTGTAATCCCAATGCTTGGGAGGCTGAGAAAGGAAGATCACAGGTTCAAGGACAGCCTAAGCAACCTCACAAGGTCCTCTGAAACTTAGTGAGACCCCAATTTCAAAATTAAAAAAAAAATAGGTCTTGGGTATAGCTTAGAGGTACAATGCCTCTGGATTCAATTCAGAGTACAATAAGAAAAAAAAAATTGGTTACTGTTTTCTTCCCAGTAGATACTTTTTGAATGATTAGAAAAAAATAAGAGTTTAAACAACAGATATTATTGTTGGTGAGGAATTAACAATGATCTATAATTTTATACCAAAGAATTTCAACCTTTCTCAGATAGGGTAATTTATTACCTGGAACCTTAATATAACTTTGACTTTTGAGTTCTATGACATGAGAGTGGTTTACCTATTAGATTATTTTAAGATCACATGGACTGGATATTTAATAACTAAATCATCCAGACAGGTAACTCACACAACTTTGTCCAGTTATCTTTTAAACGTCTTTTTCTGAATATGAATAAAAATTACAACATAGAAGTGCTCTGAAATTAATATTTGTGTTCATTTGAAAAATAAAGTACCAACTCTACATTTTGTTAACATTCATTTTATAAAATACCTTAAAAGAACAGATAAAGTCCTTAAGGTTACAAATAACCAGAATTGAAAAAAAGAATGAATAAAATATAAATTAATGAAACGTAACTATTTTGCCACATTGGACAAGTTTTTAAAAGGCATTTTAAAAAACAATAAAATAGTAATGGGGAAGAAAACTCTTCACTGTATTGTCTTTTTCTGGAAACTCTTCCTAGAAGTACTAAAATTCCAGGTTATCAAGCAGTACCTGCATTATTTAAAATATATGGTAATTTGCTTCCAAATCTGTTAGCTTAAGAGAGACATTTTAAAACCAGATTACACAATTCAGTGCAAATTAAAGCTTCAAGTTGAAAATCTGAGACGAATAATAATGTCCAAGAAATGCTTCTGGAACTGAAAAGTTAAAAAATTCACATTATGAAGAAACCTTTGCAAGTGTTTTGGTGTATAAAATACTGAGTTAACAAATGGGCCCTTTGAGGTTACAATTAGGGCTCTATTACTAAGACTATTTGCAATGTGGGCAGAGGGGAATGGAAAGGGAAGTGCTAAAGGTCTTTTTTGTAGAAGGAAGTTCAAATTGAGCATAAAATGCTTTGATTCAATTCTAGAAAACCTGTGAATATCAGTTATCAAGGGGGAAAAAATCCCAAACAGGTTATGGAAATAGTTTACTGAAATATCAAGCGAGGTTAGGTCCTTCTATCCCCTAAGACGTATTTGGGGATGAGGGTTAATATTGGCCATACTTTTATCTTATGGGTATAAAATATTGGCTTTAAAAAATCATATTATCAAATCTTGAGAAGTGTGAGGAATGTCTAACTTATTGGATCACAGTCAAATAAAGTCTAGATCATTTCCAAGCACTAACAGTCACTTTTATAATGAAAAAAAATTTGGTTTCATTATTTCCTCAAAAAAAATTCTTTTTATGATGTCATAGGCAATATGTAGTTATGAGTTTTCATGACAGTGTCTGATAGTTTCCCTCTTTCCATTCCATTCTCTATGACTTTTTGATTCATTTTGTTGTTAATGAATTTTGTTGTTAACGAAAAAACTAATGGCTGATACTGAGTATAAGATGCAGAGATTTTGGTGGAGGCTAGAAAGTTGTTTGCAACAGGTTTTTACTTTTCTTTTTTTTCCCAAATGTTAGGACCAAATTTACTATATTGTCATGTCTTCTTTTTTACATTCTCATTGAACATTTTCATGTGTCATTTGAAAACTGAATGAGAATGTAGTTCTCATTAACAATGTTATGACAGTGTTATAACAATGAAGTGGCAACTTTTGGCTTTTAGACTGCACCTATCATCAGCAGGTCAGAAAATGCCAAAATACACAGTGCTATTCCAATGTAACATCGGGAAGTGATAAAACAAGTGAAGAATCATAACATGGAGTTCACAAAGCAATAATTAGCCAATGCAATTTTTAGAAGTGTAAAAATGTTCTCATAACCATCCTCAAAGGAAGAACATCTAAAGCAAATTAAAAATCCCCTTCTAGGTACATAACCGGCTCTGAGTCACTCGAACACATTCATAAAAGACAACAAACTATGCAAGGCCTGCTGGTCCCCAAGTATCATTTAGTCCCATGGAAGTCCAACTGTAAAGAAAATGTGTTCATCACTTTGCAAAGGAATGCAGTAATTCTCCCCTGGTCAGCATGGCTGTCAGTTCGAGTCTTGTACATCAGTTTCATCTGCTCTATCAGAGTCTGCTATGTCCTCTCAAGACATGACCAGAGACTCATGCTAATATATCACACTGGGTATGAAGTTAAGAAAGGAGTGGTAGGAATATGCACAAACCCACAATTTGTTCATATTTAGAATTTTTTTGTGGGTTCAAACATTTTACAAGGAGATACTTTTGTCTCATTTCTCCATTAACTTCTTATGAATGAAAAAAACAAATTGCTGGAAAATTCTGAGGCTTCGGTGGAAACTTTCTAGGTGTTCATCAGAGATACCTTTGCCATCAAAATGATGCATATAAAAACTAACAAAATATTGAACTGGAATCAGCGTGAGAGTTTGTGCTTTAAAAACACAGTGCCTAACAATGTTTAAGATGCCCAATACATAAAGATCTACTGAAAAGTGACCAACATGGTTTCTGAAGAGCACCGTTTTGCGAAAAAGGCAAAACTACTTTCTTCAACCTGACTGAATGGATAAGCATGAAGCAATGAATGAGCGAATCTACAAATGAAATATGAACGCTAATTTGATTGGAGAAATTTGCTAAGAACTTGGCAAAATCATTGCCACAGTAGCAATGGCACTTAACAGTGCATCAAAGACTTACTGTTTCCATTGCAATATGAAGTGGATCCTAGAGCTGTGAAGAAGCCAGGGTTTGATCACTCAAGTAGGAAACGAACTCTATTCCACTTTGGAAAGATATGCCTATGATTTTATCTCTAGTTTATTAATATATTTTAGAGAGATGGCTCTCTCATTCAGCATGCCTGAAAGTAATGCAGGCATGAATATCGGGGGATTTCATTATATTATTTCAGTATGGCATTGTCTTGTGCAAATGTATTTCACCCACATCTGCAGAAATTGCTTTCTCATATTTTAGATTTTTACAGTGTGATGGCACCCTTGGGATGACAGAGATGGAGCATATGGAAAATTAAAGGTTACAAAACCTATACTAACATGGAAAGCTCCTTTATGTTATGGAAAAACCCCTTTAAAAGGTAGTTTATTGACAAAGAAATGCTTTATACATTCAGGTTTTCCCCATCTCTCAACAGTGATGGTTTCCAAAGAAAAGACTCAGTAGTGAAGACCACGCACATTATTATTTTTCTTTTGCATTAGTTTGATATGTTGAAAATCAGAACCTTTAAAGCATCTTGTAAATGGGAGAAATAGAAGTGGACCTGGGGCTGGGGTCAGGACGTGGATGGATGGCAGAGATCAAGTGAAGAGGTGATACAGCGGTTGCCATGGATGACAAGGGAGTGGATGGGAAGTGTTACAGCAGACCTGACCACTCTACAAGGGTCTGTCAAGAACACAGTATGGGTAGCAAAACAAAAACAAACTGCAACTTCGCAACTTGTAAACAAGAAAAAGCATTTCACAGATTCAAAGTTCAAGGGAAGTAAACGTCTTTAAATTATTTTTGTCAGTTCAACCCTGATTTAAAAGTATGGCTAGCAAAAATGTAGAAGCCGCAGCGTCGACATCCTGAGCAAGTAGCAGTCTTCTGAGAAGCTGTACTCCCTGCTTCCCTCTCAAGATGCCATGTGAGAAGGAAGTGCTTTCTCTCCCAAACTCCATCTCGATCCTCTCTTTTCCATACTCCTGGAATATCTGTCAACTGCTTTACATTTTGGTGTGTACACATTTGGCTGCTATAGATTCAGACGTGGGGAGACTGGAGGAGGGAAGGCGAATTCCCGCAGGATGCTCCGGGCCACTTCGACGTTATTCTGGGCTATCTCTAAGGCTCTCTTCACCTCTTCAAAGGCATAACCCTCTCCCATGAGTTTTGCAATTTTCGCATCAACATTTTCCAATGCAGCCTCAGGCCCATGGGGTTTCCTGTGGTGAATTTCTGGTGCAGTCCTGCGGGGTCGTGGTTTGGGGGGCCTGGCTGGTGCTTGTGAACCATCTGCCAAGAATTTTAAGAGAGGTAATGTTGAAAGCATGAGATAAAAAATGAAGACATTAAAACATAGCAGGTGTATCTCATTATTTTATGTTAAAGTATAATTTCTCATTATCTTTTCAAGTAAACGTTTTCCCCCCTACTTTTCTACTCTACTGTGGGATATGTAGTTTCATTCCCATGTTGAAAATTAGAAAGTTGAAGTTGAAAGAATTAGTTTTTAAACTGAGAAATGAACACATTTAATTCCTGATTCCTCAGTTCATTCTTTAACTCACATGAAATAAAAGAAGTACAGAAGGAAAAGAAAATAAAAAACACTTTCTAAAAAAGGAAGGCTTCCACTTTGTTTGGCCATACAATTTATCTTTCTCAACTCTGGCACAGAATGTGGCTGATGGTCACCAAAGGAAGGGTCTTGGGAAGTCTCTGCTAGAGGAAGCTTATAAGTTCATATATACTCATGACAGAACATCTCTAAAATGCCCTGTGTCCCACTTATGTCTTGGCAGAGATACTCTGAGAAATACTCTTTGTCAGGCCTCTTCCCACCTGATTTTCCCAGTTTATATTGCTGTACCTTACCAACACTTGGGGTGAAAATTTTAAAAAGAAAATAGCAGATGCTTTGACTATCAGTCAACAAGTTATATGGAAGTAACTCTGGTGCTTTGCTCAAATATTACCCAATTCCAATGTAGGAAGTTTTATATGAGAAACAGCAAACCAAGAGGCAACATTAGGAGTGGAGAAACAGATTCTGGATCAATCCTCTGATGATAATAATTTCTCAAAGTGAAATCAATAATATCAGTGTCCAAGACTTCTTTTTTTCTTCAAAGTCAAATGAGCTTATTCAGAAAAGACTTTGCCTAGCATCAAACTAAGAAAATGACCACCCTCAACACCCTTAAGAGTCTATTTACAACACCCAAAGAGTCTCCGCTCAGAGAGGGAGTGAGGAGGATGCAGTGAAGTAAGGAGTGCTCTGAGGCCTTGGCCTTCCTGAGCGTAGGACCTTGGTCCAGCTATCAGCGAGCAGGGAGAGGCCAGCACTGCTGAGTACCAACAAGAGCCAGTAATGGTTTTTCAAAGTGAAATTGATGACATTAATGCTAATTAACAGACACTGCTCTTAAGAGAAAAGAAAATTACAGACCTACACTCCACATGGATCCTAGGGCATGGGCATCTAACTGGACAGATACACTGTACTGTATTTCAGAAATCTAGATTAAGATTAAAAACTTAAGCCAGGCGTGGTGGCGCACGCTTGTAATCCCAGCATTTGGGAGGCTGAGACCAGAGGATCCGGGTTCGTGGCCAGCCGCAGCTACCTACTGAGGCACTCTGCAACTTAGTGAGACCCTGTTTCGAAATAAAGAATAAAAAAAAATAGGGCTGGGGATATAGCTCGGAGGTAGAATGCCCCTGAGTTCAATCCCCAGTACTGCAAAAAACCCCCCAAAAAACAAAAAACAAACAAACAAAAAACCCTTAAACAAAATGTTAAATTTGTGCCATGAAAATGTATGGGTTTGAGACTATCTGGTTAATATTTCTTTAACATATTTCTTCAAAACCATTGGCGAATTCCAGGTAATAATCCTCAGGACATTAGCGTGCATGGTGAAGGGAGCTGCAAGCCTGGTGCCTCCACGTGGAGTTCCCATCCTGCTCTCTACCGCCGGCCCAACTTCTCTACTGGTTTTAGGAGATACTGCAAGCTGATATTTTCGATAATAATCAAATTTAAATCGTAAAAAATTTACCTGATGCATTATTTCTTATTCTCCTTCTAAATCAAGAGATGGCTGATATTTCTTCTATGAGAAAGTAACTTGTAAGAAATATCAACGCACTCATAAATCTGATAATACCAATATTGTGTACATAAAATAAATACCTGTAGGATCAAAATATTTGTTTTATATCAAATTGGACATTAGGCTTACTTTTAAATTTTCTTCTTATAGGGTAATATCTAATTTTTAAAAGGTTGATACCTTTAGATATTGTATATTAAATTATGATCATATGTAAAACATAATTTCTGGGTCTCGATAAAATCTATACTGTTTATGCATCTGTAATTAAACATCTGGAATCATCATGGTTTGCTAAACTGCATTTTTAGTATGTTTTGAGATTCTGTTTATTAAATATTTATTAAATATTTCCATTATTATGCATTGTATTTCACTTCTCATTATTAAAAAAAAAACTATTAGAAATTTTTGGAAGTTTTCCTTCAACCAACTACCATGAAATTCATACATATAAATCATTTGTTCTAGCCAGGAGTGGTGGTGCACACTTGTAATCCCAGCATTTGAAGGCTGAGATTGGAGGACCAGGTTCGAGGCCAGCCTCAGCTACCTAGTGAGACATTCTGCAACTTAGTGAGACCTGGTTTCAAGATAAAGAATAAAAATAGGGCTGGGGTTATAGCTCGGAGGTAGAATGCCCCTGAATTCAATCCCCAGTACTGAAAAAAAAAAAAAATCATCTGTTCTGAGGTACTTTTAAGGAAAAAAAAAAAAGTACCTAGACTTAACCTTAAGTTTAAACATATTGCATTCTGGTGATTTTCTAATAAGTTTGTAATATTGCTATTTTGTTTCTGTAAAAATACTGAGAAGGGCACATGAATATCATGCATGTTTGAAAAGAACAGCTGTGTGTTCCACTACAGTGGGGGAGCACTCTGGCAGCCAGGGACATATCCAACAGTGTAGCTGGCAAGTGATTCTTAAGAGTTTCAATAAGCATATGCATTTTTTGATCTTGGTAGATAATATTGAAAAGATCATCAGCCCAACAAAACAAAAGAACTTGAGAGAAGAAGATGGCTGAAAAGACGTGCCCAGCACCAACCTCCTCCTCTACAAAGAACGAAAGTAACAGGTGAACATCTGCACTTTGAGATGAATGACTGTGTAAGACCTCTGGAAACCAGCAAGAGAGAGATGGGGACCTTGTGAGGTTCATAAACAGAGACAAAAGCTCAGTAAGAGAAAATACTCATGATTCCTCATGTCTGCTCCACAGCCAGGCAAGGGGGCATCTCCTCTTTCAGAGATTAATGGTGAAAGAGAGTTCCAGAATACTCTATCAGTGTGATGCCTATCTCCTACCCTGTACAAAACTCAACTCAGAATGGATTAATGACTTCAACGTAAGACTTAAAACTCAAACTACTATGAAAAAAGAGGGGAACTACTTTAAGGCATTGGTTCATATAATGATTTTCTGGATAGGACTCTAAAGCACAGGAAACAAAAGCAAAAACCAACAAATGGGATTATACAGAACGAAAAAGCTTCTGCACAGCAGATGAAACCACAGATTGGAGACAACCTACAGAATGAGAAAATATTTTCCAATTATTCATCCAACAGAGGGTTAATACATAAAGTACAAACAAACAAACAAACAAACAAAACACCAAAAATCCAAATTAAAAAGAATGAGAATAGGATCTGAATAGATGCTTCTCAAAAGAAGAAATCCAAATGACCAACAAATAAGTAAAAATGCTCAATATTATTACCCATTGGAGAATGGAAATCAAAATTACAATGCTGAGGAAGATGTGGAGAAAAAGGAATTCTCATACACTGTTAGTGGGGATATAAATTAGTACAGATACTATGGAGAACACAATGAAAGTTTCTAAAAAATAAAAATAGAAATACTTTGATACAACTATCTCATTCCTGGATGTATGTGTTTCTTCATCCATTCATCTGTTGATGGGGACCAAGGCTGATTCCATATCTTAGCTTTTGTGAACAGTGCTTTAGTAAACATGAGCATGCAGGTATTTCTTTAGTTTGCTGGCTTCATTTCATTCATTCATATACATATATATATATATATATATATATATAAAATCCTTTCATACGCAGCAAAAAGGATGGAACTGGAGAATATTATTTTATGTGAAATAAGTCAGACAGAGAAAGGCAAGTATCACATATCTATGTGAAAACTAAAAAAGTTGACCTAAAAGTACACAGTGATTACTTGGGATAAAGGTGGTTGGATTTGATTAGTTATGCTGTTTGCATGTATGAAAATATCACACTGAACCCATTAACATGTACAATAAATATATGTAATATAAATATATTAATAAGTGGGATGTGGTGATATGCTTGTAATTCCAGTACTTGTGAGCAAGAGATAGGAGGACCACAGGTTCCAGGGCAATTAGAACCCTGAAGGCACACAGCATCCTAGCATCCAGCCTCAAGTTTTGAATGGAAAGTCCTATTCCAGCTGGCCTCTGCTGGTGTGAAATACACTTGTAGACTGCCAGGCAGCCATGTGAGTTGCATGTGAACAAATGTAGGTTGAAAATAAAGTATTTATTTTCTGTTTGTAAAGGTAGTTTAGAGAGACTGAAATATCTGCTGTTACAGCTAGCTGAGACCCTCAGAGTAATAATCAATACTATCTTATAATCAAGTAAAAATGAATTCAGGTTTCTGGTAAGTAGTTATTTGGGGGTATCTCATCAAGGTTTGTTACTCAAAGTTCCTTCTGAAATTTCCAGTGTAATGCTGATTGGATTTCATATCACTTGAAATAATATATGTGGGTGATGTTTCACTGAGCTCCACACCAACTATATATTATGGAGAAACCAGAAAAGAAATTGTAAAAATAGTGTTTGGCCATAACTTTAATGTTTCGTTGAATCCAGTATTAGTGTTATTTAAACATTATTTCCTTAAGGGATTTTCTTTCTTAGATGATACTGTCTCTTCTTGAATCTCATGTTTTGTCATCAAACCTATCCTATGGACTAAAATGATAGGCCTCCCTTGTATATATCTGAAACTTCTGAGTGACTAAAGTAAACTGGTAAGAGAATATGTACCAAAATTTGAAAAGGTTAGTAAGATTTTCTGTGTTTTCTTGAGTTATATCCAAATGTTAAAACTTATAAAACTTTAGAGGGAATTCTGCATCCCCTGTGTACTATCTGTCCACTCATCCACTCATCAGCTACCTACCCATTACCTATCTACTCATCTAAGGAGCATGTGCTGGGATTCTCCTGGACATCTGGGACACAGCAATGCTATGGATTGAATTCCTTGTTCTCCCCAAGTCCTTATGTTGAAACCTAATGCTCAACATGACAGCATCTGGAAGTAGGGCTTTGGGATGATAAGATTGCGAGCATGAAGCCTTCATGAAAGAGGTTAATGCCCTTATAAAACAGACTCTAAGCTGCCTAGTCTACAGTATTAAGTTATAGCAACCTGATGTGACTAAGATCAGCAATGAGCCAAGCAACAGTCCCATCCTTGAAGTGCTAACACTCTAGCAGAGGAGACAGACAAATAATAACAGTTTAACAAAGGAATGGATAAAGGAATTTAGGTAGTGACAAGTACTACAAAGAAAAAGCAAAAGAGGATACAAAGTAACTGCAGAAGATGAGGAGATTCAGATATTGTGGATGGGAAAGCGTCTGACGGAGGCAAAGTATCAGCATCTCATTGCTAGTCCTATGAGCTCGACCTATGTTTACTAAAATGCAGTACCTTCCTTAATGGCTGGCAGTGGAGGCTCTACAGGAGCCTGAAGTGAACTGTGAGAATTAACAGCTTACTTAATACTAATTTGGTGTTGGTATTAGTTCTAAAGAGAATTCTGCCTTAATAAAGAAATAAGAGAACGTGGTATTTCAATGTACAAAGAAAATTTCCTAATTTGATAAAGCAAAACAAAAGTTATAAGAGAATGAATAAATCTCAAATCAAAGAATGTGGCTTTGCTGATCAAAGATAATTTTAAGCCTGATTTTCTGTTTTCCCCAAGGCACTTTTGTGAGCATTCCTTTCATAATACAAGTTTTATCAGCAAAATGTGAAGGCGATAAAAATATTTTCTTAGGCAGCACTCATTAAATTATGTAAATAAAAAGGTGCCATAAAAAGCAAAAAGAACTATAAGATATAAGGTATTACTATTGCTGTTATTTGCCAACTCACCTGAAGATGAAGGAAGTTGATCATAATCCTGTGAATTTCTGTTGGATTTGACATTATCTCCTGGTAATCTCCTGGCGGGAGGCAAAGGAACTTGGCCACTTGCTGGATCAAAAAAGGGATCTTAAAAGTAAAGATAATTTAAAAATTATCAAAGATGATCTCTATTGATTTGCTGAAGAAAAAAACAATACAAAATTTCTATAGAGATTATAGTTTACAAATATAAATCGGAAAATGAAATCTATGACTGTCTAATTCCTACTCTGCCCGCATAATTTCTAATTTATACAGCACTTCCACAAATATGCTCTTCCCATTTATTTCTGAATATAAATAAAGATTTTAGTTCTTTAACTTATAATTTCAGATATCTTAGTTTTTCATTTTCTTGTCACTTTCTAAGATAGGATTTTTAAATTTATATTTATTGGTGCATTGCAATCATTCATCTTAATATGGTACAAGCTGGGAGAGGCAAACATGCACACAGCACTTATTTAACCCTTCCCCAATTCCCACCCCATTCCCTCCTCCTTCGGCTTAGTGATTGACTTTGATATGTTTGTGAATGTACATCATGTGCATTAGGGTGTTTCCTTCTCCCCTATCCAATCAACTTCAGTTGCTTCTTTGCTTATCTAAGATTTCTCCTTCTTCATCTAGAGTCCCTCCTATGACCCACTTTCTCCCTAGCTTCTGCATATTAGAAAGAGCATTGGAAAAAAAAAAAAAAAGAGCATTGGATTTTTTACTTTTTGTGACTGACTAATCTCACTTAGCATAATGTTTTCCAGATCTCTTATTTAGTTGTAAAATTGTTGATGATGAAAGCTTCTTTTAAATTTTTATTTATGTCCCAATCTGTCCTCTATAATGAATGGAAACTATTCAAAAGAGAAAAAAAAATTGGCTTGAATTTTGCCTTTAAGAGTATTATGAAATCATTTATCTCTCTAAATATTAGGCAGACAAAATCTGTAAAACAAATCTGAGATGTGGGATTTGTGGAAATTAAGTAAATTTATGTATGTAAGTCTTCTGTCCATATAAGGTGCTTATATTAGTACTGTATTTGATACCCTGAACCAAAAATATTATTAGGTGGCTTACTGAATAGTTAACTCAATTTTTAAAAATTATGCCATTGCTAAAATTAAGGATTGAATATAAATTAAGATGTGATTTTTAAAAACCACCTTGGCGATCAGGGAGGAGACATCTGAAATTATGAAAAATATAAATTTTAGAAAGATTAAACATTCTTTTACTCACAATGTTTACTAACTGGTACTAAAGATTTTTTTTTGTCAGTATTGCTATATTAAATCATTAGGACAATAAATTTAGTTGGTTTAAAATTAGAAGTATATGGCTTTAAATCCTTAAAACTGACCCCCCACCCTTTTGTAAGTAAATGAACATTATTCCTGAAATCTTCGGTTCACTAATAACTTATCTATGACTTTCAATTTGGATTCCTCTCTCATTTTACTTTCTTTGGTTGGCAGTATCTCCAAAGGTACTACAAGTTGACTCTGGCTGTTTAAAGCATGTTTCCTAATTCAAATACAGCACCTGGCACACTGCTTGGCAAATCACTTGCACTTAGTAAATATTTTAACTACTAAAAATAAGCTGGGCGTTGTGGCGCAGGCTTGAAATCCCAGTACTTGGGAGGCTGAGGCAGGAGGATCGCAGGTTCACGGCCAGCCACAGTAAGTTAGTGAGGCCCTCTGCAACTTAGTGTGACCCAGTTTCAAAATAAGGAATAAAAATAGGGCTGGCGGTGTAGCTCAGAGGTAGAATGCCCCTGAGTTCAATCCCCAGTATTGCAAAAAAAAAAAAAAAAGAAACAAAAACCAAAACAAACAAAAAATAAATTCATACACAGATTTGGATATTTTATAAATCAAAATCAGTAAAATTTGAATTGCTAACACACGATAAATATGAAGATAAATGCTGTAAATATTAAGACTAGATTTTATTTCCTCTCTCATTTGAGTTTGTCATTAAGCATGTATAAGAATTATTTAAGAAAATATGTGCATATAATTGCCTATTCTTATACTAATTTTTGACTTGATAATGTAAGGTAGAATTCAAAGCCATTATTATCTTTTTTACTCTTTTTGGAATACAATAATTATTAGCAGCTTTTCTGGGAAATTTCTGATTTAAGCAAAGCTTCATAACTTGCTTTCATTAATTTCAAGGCTAAAATAAGTCTCAGATTTTGAGCTTTCAATATTGGAAGAATTGATAGTCCAGCCTCACTAATTTTATTAACTTTAGGAGGGAATGAGAAGAAAAAGTAAAATTCCACAAAAACATGTTCATATTTTGGTTGTTAGAAGAGCCAAATATGGTGGTTTCTGCATAAATTTTGAAATAGCCCAAATATTTAGATTTATAAATTATTCAATAAAATGCATTTTAGGGTCTTGTGTACGCCGAATGTCCCTGATATAACATTGAGTCCAAGGAAATCTTGTCTTTTTTAGAATAATACAATTATTTATTTCCTTAGGGGTAATTTACAATATTATCTGATATACTTATTCTATTTCTAATAATCTATTAAAGGTTAGAATATACAATCTAGATACACTTCAGCAATACAAGTGTATAGACTATGAAGCACCACTGTACTACATGGCTCCATTAAACTATTTTACTTTAAAAAATAGTTCCATCTTGCTTCATGCTAAGCTTGCTACTAGTTCGGTATAGGGTAACCTAGGCTCTCTGTGGGAAGTTATCAAGTGGAAAGCATTCACATTTCAAAGGGGAAGATATTGTATATAATTCAACTACTACACAGAGTATAATTATAGACTGTCCTCTGATAAGGAAATTTGGAAAAGCAATACATTTTTTTCCAAAATAAATTATTCAAGAAGTAGATAACATAATGTTTAAAATCCACATTTAGAATTAAAACATACAAATTAAGACATCACAGCCAATATACCATTTATAAGGCAATAAATGTTTGAGAAATGAATACATACAATGGGATCAATCTGTTCTAAAACACAAAGTACTGTGATTTACAGCATGGTAATAGGAAATTAAAAATGCCAACGCTTATTTCTTCTTTTAGAAATTATAAAAAAAACTAAAAATGAATGGGAGGAGAGAATTTGCTAACTTAAAAAGAAGTGAGAAAATATGAATTGAAATTATGTTGTATAAGAATATTTAATAGCATTGATGATGTCATGACATACTAAGTAGAAAAATGTTATAGAAAGAATATAGTTTGTGAAATAAATTTTACATAAATATGAACTTACAAATGTATAGGCAAAAAGGGGGAGAGGGCAGGAACCCTTTCAGTGAAATTTTCACTTCTTATTGGTCTTACACTTCTGCCTGCTGAAGTAACATGAAAGAAATATAATCTTTCTTCCACAGATACTGTAATTGACACATTTCTAATAAAGACTTAAGGTCTCCCGTTCTCTGGGTTAAACATCCTGAATGCCTTTAGTCCACTGTAGTTTGGGGTGGACTGTTGTTTCTTTATGCTCCTGACCTCAGTTCTTTGGGAATCCGCTAGCCCAGTGTTCATAAAACACAAGCATATATCAGAATAAGCCAGAAGGTTTGTAAGAACACATAGCACTAGGCACTACTCCAGAATTTCTGATTTAGTAAAAATCCTGAGTTTCCATTTTAAAGCAAATCTCCAGGAGATGCAGAAGCTACTGCTCTGGAGACCACAGTTTGAGAATTGCTGTTCTAGCTCTTTAATATCTTCCACACTTGAATGCAGTGGTTTCCACATGGCCTAAAGCACAATGGAGGATTTTATTCCTCTGATTTGAATTCTGTAAGTGCAATCTCCACATGTCTTGAGCTCCTTGGGTAGGCACAACAAGATAAGACTTCATAAAGCCCGTAGTTAACAATACCCCTAAATCCTTTTTAAAAAATGTTGCAATGATCTGGCCATTTGCTATATTTTACTTATGCTATTGCATTTCTTAGTCCAAATGGAAATACTCGCATTTATCTTTAATAAAGTCAATTTTGCTAGCTTTTAGAGTTGAATTGTGACTTTAAGATTGAATAAGGACTTCCAAAGATATTCTAGATTGGAGAAATAGTGAAGGGGGGGGGGCGAAAGGGCTACCAAATATGATGTGTGCACTGCACAGATACCCAGAAAAGAGTATGAGCAGAACTTAAATACTGCCATTTTTTTTTTCCCTAACCACAGGCACTGGTGGTAGGAGGGGTGGCTATTTTAACCCACCAGCACAAAGTAATGTTTTTGCTTAGTACAGATAAAAAAGCACATACACGGTAGCAGTAGTCTTGGGTTTGGAGACAGGAAATCATGAAGCTTTTGTTGAAGACGGCAGGTTTTGTTAAGATAGGATTGGCCTGTCTACAACAGATGGCTCATGTACAGCAATGGTTATTACTACTTTGCCAAAACAAAACAAAACAAAACAAAACAAAACGACAATAACAAAAACAAAACACAGATAAAAAAGACAAACCACAGCCACTGCCCTACTGGGCTTCCCTTCCTTGATTCTACAAGAGTCATAAAGCTCCATTGCAGAAGCACAATCCTGCATTTTGAAAATTGTCAGTGGGTTTTAAGGTTAGAAATGTGTCTCGCTCAATTGAGTGGGGTGCTGAATGCTGGGATAAAGAGGAGGTAGGTTTGATTTGATATTTAGTATAATACTATGAGAAAATTGAATCTCTCTTTCTAAGACAATCACCTATGTCTTTGATTAGGAAAAATTATTTCCTCGAGAAAACTAAATCTCAATAATGCTTAGAAAACATTTATTATACTGGACTAAGATTTCACAGATTGAACAGTGAAAACAAGATCAATAAAAAGCTCACAGGGTTTGTTAAAGAATGGCAACCACTTTTGTTGAACTTATGGTTCTAAAACTACTGAGCTGCACTTCAGCAAATATAGAGAATTCTTTCATGAACCTCCATTCAACTCTTAGGGAGAACTACTGTCACAAATCTTTAACTATCTTTCTTTAGCTAGTATAATTTATTAAATACTTTGCAAAAGCATTTAATGATTACTTATGAGCCAAAAGAAAACTTTATGTTCTATGACATTATTGTGCAAAGTAACAAAATGTTTTAAATGTATGAATCTAAATTGAATAACTGCCACAACAGTGGTCATAAAGGATCTGAAACATGTTAGTTAATTTGAAAGACTAGAAAAGGAAAAAAAAAATTCTATATTTTTCTTAGGAGTACAAAAAATATCAAGGGATGTCAACTGTCAGCATTCTTGGGAACATAATCAAAATACCTCCATGTAATAAAAGGGGCTGAGAGTTAGTGGGTTCAAATGATACTGGGTCAGCTGTGACTGCTGTTGAGGTCCTTGGCAGCCAAGCCAAAGCAACACAAGCAAATCTACAAATGAAATAAAATGGCTTACATAATTCTCATTTTATTCAATAAAAAACAAACCACTTTTAAAAAGTGAAGCTATATATATCATTATATGACTGTAACTATGTCTCATTAAATTTCTTCAAACTCTCTAAATTACTATCCAAATGGAAATAAAAAAAGAGGAAAATGAATGTTAGAATTAACCAATAGTCAACTGAAGGACATGACAATGGCTAAGATTTCCATGTTTTCACTGAAGCACATAGGTAGTCAAAGGAAAAATTGAGCACTTTTTAAGGACTTTTCATGACTTATCTCCTACATGGAAATGGAAGGCAAAGAAACCTTTACTCTGCCTTTTACCAAACTAAATCCAGGAAGCAAACATTTCAAAGCACAGATCACAGTATCACTAACAGGACGGTGGAGATGTTATTATCTGCAGATCCAAAACGTATGAATATATTTTCTTTTTCCTGATAATTCCAACAGTGTAATCAGATAGTTTATTATCTCTTCATTTTTATTTCTACTACTCACTTTGGAAATTTTAAAGTATATTAATATATAAAAATGTGTTAGTTTTCCTTGATAAGCAATAATTTGAGGAGATATATTGAAACATTAAAAATAGCAATAAATAAAATGTACATATTTAAGGAAAAACTTATTGATTCATGTTATAATAATGTAATTTACCAAAATCTTATGTTTTGAATAAAATTCTGACACTAAGAAATGCCCTGTAAGATTTTAAATATTATTACAAAAAAAAGCATTACATTGGAAATAATGGGAAGAGAGCCTAAATTTTGCCCCCTTTTATCTCAATCACTTAGCTATTCTGGCTTTTAGGGAGACCTCATGTAACTTATTATTTGCATTGGAAAATCTATATGGCAGTATTTCTCAACTTGATGACTCATAAGTGCCCTTGCCCTGTTTGTAAATATTTTTGGCATTAAATCAGTCATCTGATAAACACACCCAAGTGCTTTTCTCATCACCCAGGTTTTTTCTGCCTGGGTGGGAAAGGTTTAGGCATCACTAATGTGTATTTGAGAGTGTGGTCTTAGAATTATTTTTGCTTTAAGTGTAAGTTTTTTTTTTTTTCTTTTTCCCCCTTCCTACCTGAAGGAAGAAGAAAAAGGTCCTGTCCTGAGGATGGTCGGCTACTGGAGCCAGGAGGTTTTGAATGTTCAATGAGGCTATGCCTGGCGGGAGGTGGGGGAGGTGGGAGAGATGGAGGGAGGGCATCGAAAGTATCTTCACCTGCATTTAAAGAAAAGGTCAACATCAACAGCAGAACTTCATTAATCAAAACACACAGTATCAAGTGAAAGCAATGATTGATTTTCTCTTGCTGCTTATAAGGAACTTCACTTACAGGGTTTATCCAGCAGTTATCCCACTTTGATGATGGGATCTAATTATTCTGTGAGAGTGTTTAGAGAGAAACACACATACATTCAAACACACTCATGCAAACTTTTTCTATCTCTCAAGGTCTTTTTCTATCTCCTAGGTTCATGGTTCCTTTCTAAGCTTTATAATATTAGGACACAGAACTTTGAACGTAAAATTATTATCAGTCACATCATCAAAACAGAATTCTCTGTGTAACAAGAGAGTTCACAGTCTCTAATAAGAAAACCATACCATGCACTTATAACTTAATGCCACAGAATAGTTTAGATTATTCTATAAAGTTTATCCCACTGGATTTTAATTAACTAATGTTCTAAACATCTGATTTACTGTCATAATATACAGAAAAATGAATGTAGAGCATAGAAATAATTTTTACCTGTTATCTTTAAAGAACAGTTATATACAGATCTCCTGTTTTTGGTCCATAAAGTTAGTTACATCTGTATATTTTTCACTTTTAATAAGTATAGAAGATTACAACATGGTTTTATTTCTACCTATGTTTCCCCTGCCACACCTTACTATTCTACTTATTTTTCTCTTACCTTGATTCTTAAAAAAAAAAAATACAGTACATTGTATGTAGGTTTTAAAGCTACTTCAAATTCTTTCTGAATGAGACAGGGTATACACAAATACCTACGTATTTCAATAATAAACATTCATAGGTATTTAGTTGGAACGGCTTAAACATACATGCAGATTTTTTAAAAAATGGTTTTTACCATACACTGAGCCCTCCTTGTAAAAATTATGCAGACTACTTTCTCTAATCATCATGAATGTTTTTCTAATTAAAGTACTTAAAGGTATGGGAGAGCTTTGTCATCATTTCAACCTTTAGCTCTTACATTATCATATTCAAATTCTTTTTCAGTCACTAAACATCAGACATCGTATTAGGAAACTGAGTGACACAAGATCAACATCATAAGCCTCTAACTCAAGGAGGTTAGAGTCCATATAAGAAAATAAAAAATGTTCACAAATAGAAGAGAAAGGTAGATAAGTGGCACTCAGTGAAGTGTTGCAGAACAGGAAAACCTGTAATATCAGAAGGGGTCAAAAACATGTACTCATGAAATGCAAGAATAGGGTTGTCTAAGCAGAGTGAATAGTATGAACAACAACTGGAAGTACAAGAAAATATAGGTGGGATGAGGTTAAAACTCTGTCTGGGTTTCCAATAAGAAAACTGGTATCCACGGATGGCTATTTAAATTAATACAAAGTTAGCTCCACAGTCTCAAACATAGAGATTTTAAGTAATCTGTAAGTATTTAGATCCTTTATATCCCCACAGAAAATTCTATTAAATAGTTTATCTAGGCCATGAAGACTGGGGTAAAAGGTCATGATCCAGTGTACAGGAAGAAGTGGAAGGGAGAAAAAGATAGCTATGAAAAGTTAGGAGGCATCTGTAATCAATGTAGTAGAATAAATCCTTGAACTTCAGAGGGAACAGGAGCAAAAGACATTGCAATTATGCAATTCAAAACATTGTGCAATGGTATATGTGGGGAAACAGAAAGGTTCCTTTTGTATTTTTCGTGGCCTAATAGTCTATTTAGAAAAGTTTATAAAAGGGCCCTCCTTGTACATTATTTTTTGTGTCAGGGTGACTTATGTTTAAGTCATAAGATATGTGGAGATTTTACCTGTCTTAATTTAAAATTAGAGTGAGAAGCTTCCTACATAGAATCAAATTCACAAGTAGTTACACTAGCACCAGCCAACTTACATACACACGTATGTGTACCTTCTCATGCAGACACACACGAATACACATTAGTATGTTTCTTGATATCGTAACTTGAAACCAAGAAATTGAGATTCTTTGAATGTATTATGGCTATAATGGTTAGGATAAAAATAATTTGTTTTTCTAAAACCCCATATATAACTTTACATACTTTAGTTAAAATAAGCGGGACTGGGCCATTTCAAACTGAAAAAAAGGTAAGTTCACATTTACTAAGAATTATTACATTTAAAGAAAATTTCAATTAATACTTCAAAACTACTAGAGCACAAGGGCATAGGGAAATGAACAGTACTCTTGTGTTTTCTGGCTGCATCTAGTATAAGAGAGACCATCTGATAAAACCCTGATCGATGGTCTCCTTTTATATCACTTTTTTATTAGTTTAAAATTTTTGTAATAGGAATCTAGCAACAAACTCTCTACAATTACTGTTTTCTTTCTGATTATGTAAATAACAAATTATTTTAGAAAACTCATACACACAATTTTAAAAATACTATAATCAACTATAATTTCAAGACTTTCTTAAAAAACATTTCATATACCACTACTTTAATCATCTAAATGCAGTAATGGTCATGTGAAGTGGGGAGCCACCATCACCTGGAGAATCCATTCTACTTTCAGGCAAATCACAACCCAGTGAGTCTTGCATTACACTGAACTCTGAATTCTCATAACACAGATAGGGAGAGAAGAGGTTGGAGGGAGTTTGTTTAAAATTTTTTTAAAGTTTCAACCTAATGGAGGGATGAGAAGATCATAATCAGAGGGCGTCCTGTTGAGTGAAGAACCATGCTTTGGATTGTCCCGAGTTGTAGGCCTGGCAGGTGGTAATGGCACTGGATCAGAGGCTGAATCAAAAACATCTCCTAGAGGATAACACAAAGCCTTAATGTATTTTCAGTACAATAATGGCATGGAATTTTGCCTTTAAATTCTGACCCTTAAGATGTGGATGGCAAAGGAGAATAGATTCTATACATACCCTTTAAATATATGCCTATGTCAGGTATGTTTGACTTCTTCACCTCTGAGGATGGACCATGTGTTCCATTCAATATACAATGACCATTATCACATGACCTAAAGTGGGAATCAGAGGGAAAAATCATATAAGAATTTCATAGACATTCTTACCCTTATTTTAAAAATCAGAAGTATTTTATGGAAGCTGTAGTCTCTCTCTTTTTTAAACTGAAACCAAGAATTATAAGGGCCACAAAAATTGTTGAAACCCTAAACACATCTGTAAAATCAACATATCTCTCTGGAAGAATTCAGTAATATCTGGTCAGGATTTTGAAGTAAAAAAGAAGTATAGGACAATGCCAAAAATATAGAACAGTTCTAATAACTTCATTATTTCTTGATATATTTAATATTATGTTTTTGTTAATATAACTTAAGGTTTCTTTGTAATAAAAATAAATGAGAGCCAATAAAAGGAAGGAAAATTATTAAACTTTCAGTAATTCTACTAAACTTCTGATGGGAATATTCAAGGATCTAGAGCCTATAATACTATTTCACTACAGTCATGAACAAAACTCTAACTGATACCATAGGAAAATAACCCAAGGCCTTGGGTACACAACAAGTATTTTAATTTGGGTGTCTGTAAAAGGCAATATTCACTACAAAAGCATGTTTGTTGTTGATATTGACACTTGGGGATCATACTATGAAGGAAATAGATAAAACTGGGACAGCTAGAACTAAAAGATAAGAATATTTTCAGCATCAAGCTGTGTAACAACTGTCTAACAAAGAGCTATAGAAAGCAAAGTTTACATTTTACTTTTCTCCAAATTACTCTGAATTCTTAGAGCAAAGTAAAAGTACATACATAATGGAAGAGATAGTGGGTATGTGAACAGATATCACAAGAGTGCTTCATCTGAAATTCATTTCTATTCTCTCTGGTGGCCACTTCTCTCTAAGAGGCTAGATATGGTTCATTTAAAAATAGTTAGCATGCATTGAATCTCCATAATAATGATGGATTTTATGAACTGAATTGAATTATTCATTTACTGCTTCACTTTTTCCACATATTGACAATTACTTCTCCTGATGTTCCAAAAGGGGGAAAAAACAGAGAGAAAGAAAGTGGTTAGCTTAAAGAGTGCTTTGGAGAAGACATAAGAAGATACTTCATCCATCAGCTTGCAAGAACAAATTAGATAAAGAATTCACTCCAATTAAGTTTAGGGATTATCAACATTTATTACTTCTCTGTAACAGTAGAAAGATGGTAATGGTGGTTATAATTCAAATTTATTTTCAGGATTCCGGAAGCCTGCCACCAAAATCCCATCTACTATGATGTGACAATTAAAATTTAACGTCTGAAAATTATACCTTTCACTCCTTCAGCAATGAAAAAAATGGGACTCCCAAGAAGACCAAAAAGCCTCATCCTATTTCAGTTTTTAAAAATTACTACACATTCCTAAGAGCCAAAGGAACTGAAAATTGTAACAATATATATTTGATGAGAAGAAATAACTTTTTTCTCTAATAGATCATTAGTCACTTTTTTTTAATATAACAAATTGCCTCCCAGTTATTTCTTTGTCTTCTCAATGACACTATTTTATCAACAAATGTCTTAACCACCAGCAATTACCAAGAAGTACACTGGCTCTTGCTTTGAAAAATGAAACTCTGGCTTGCAGAGTATTACTTATCCTAGTTAATAATTTTGCAGAGTGCAGATAATTCTAACCAGTATTCACTTATTAAAACACACTTCTAGAAAAAAATGAAGATTTGCTTCTCTTTTATATGTATTTCATTTTTCTACCTCAGTGTGACACTTAGAAAGTCATTAAAACACTGCTTAGTCTTTTCACCTGCAAAGAAGGGAACACTCCACTTCTAAAGTGCTTTCAGTTGACTAACTTTACTTCAAACAGAAATGACACACCTGGTAAAGGTGGCCCAGATGACTAAAGTGTTCAACAGCTCTCCTGTCTGGATAACAGGGCCACCACCAGCAGCTGAGCCCTATTCTATGTGCTGGGCTCAGCTCTAGAAAAGCCACATCTGGGAAAGTGGAGCTTAGGAAGTTAGTTTCAAGCTGAGATTTGACCACCGAATATCTCATATGTATCAGTCAGATCAAAAGCATATAAATATTATTTTAGTTTTTATATAAGTATACATATACAGAACCATGCTTTTACTTACAAACTATATTTCAGTGCATACCTCTCATTATTGATAACTTCTATATACCTTTGCTACTACAAAGACCAAAGGGGTAGCCCAATTAATACTGAGAATAGTGAATAGAAAGAAAAAAAAAAATCTCTATTGCTTACATTCCTATCTGATCCAAGGGGAGGTAAAAGAGAACTTGATAAAAAAACAGTGAAGGGAAATGTTGGGTATTTTTCTCTATTTAAGATCTGAATAGGGCACTCCGCAACTTAGTGAGACTCGGTTTCAAAATAAAGAATAAAAAATAGGGCTGGGGGTATAGC
Source organism: Graphiurus murinus (assembly GCA_004027655.1). Classification (NCBI taxonomy): domain Eukaryota; kingdom Metazoa; phylum Chordata; class Mammalia; order Rodentia; family Gliridae; genus Graphiurus; species Graphiurus murinus. The sequence continues at coordinate 51,879 of PVLC010003972.1, read as the reverse complement.
TCGGAGGTAGAATGCCCCTGAGTTCAATCCCCAGTACCACAAAAAAAAAAAAAAAAAAAAAAAAGATCTGAATAGAAGTAGGTAGCATATCCAGAAAAGAAATGAATATAAATTATACTAGTGTTTACATCATGAAGAAAAATTCTAAGGAAGGTTGGCACTAGGCGTAATTTTTTTCTTCATGATATACGTACTTGGAACTTATAAAATACACTAAAATAGCTTATTGAAAATGCATGGATTAATAACCATTAAATGTAACACATGAGCACATTTTATTAGAGTATAATTTGGGTTTAGGGGTGAGAGAGGAAGAGGGCAAAAGAAATGTTCAATTATATTTAAATTTTCCCCAAAAGCAATATGGAAAATAGTATATAGGAAGAGGAAGCTTTGAGCAGAAAATCAAGGATCTTAAGCCAAATACACATGACTAAGCTATATAAAAATAAACCCTACAAATGATAATGCTTATGCAGATGTGATGGTACAAAGATGCCCATATTCTTACCGAACAGGAGGTTTTACATTATGACAATGAGATGGTTGTGAATTCAGGGAAACGGGATGGGATGAAGGAATCTTGTATTCGTCATCACTTTCCTCTACTGGGTCTCTTGTTTTCTCTGAAAGAGAACTTGCTAGTGGACCAGTACACCTACCAAGGGGGAAAAAAAATCCAATCTAGTTTAAACATAATATGTAGAACAGGAAAGTCTTATGTTGTACATTAAAATCAAAGAAGCTACTTTGTCATCTGTGATCATTTTTCAATTGTATGGTAACACTAAAGGAGATGTTCTTATAGTAAAAAAGTTTTAATCCTTTTAAGATTTTCTTGATGGAATAAAATAATTTCCATAATTATAATTTTAAATGGCACAATAAGAAAAAAACCAACATCCTGTCAAATAATGTGAATAGATTATGGAGTTATAATAGAAAACACATAAAATTATTCAAACCAAAGGTATTAAAATATTGAGATTTCATCCCAGTTTAACTTAAATGGGTAAAGCAATATGATAAAATATATGTGTGGTAGTTTTATATATTAATAAACTCATTATGGAAGGTTCAAACTTGTTCCTTGTGAATATCACCTATAGTTTAAAAAATTAGTTTAATCCAATGAAACAACTTTCTTGTGAAATGATCATTCACATCGTTAGGGTCCCCCTCTTCAATAAATACTAAAAAATAAAAATGAATTGAATAATTAGAAGCAGATAATAAGAGAACTTTCTAAGTCTTTGAAGTAGAGTATAATATGTTTGTAACAAATTCCCTGACTAAATAGAACTAAAATAAACAAAAAATATTATCTAATATAAAAATAAATATTCAGGCATTTTACTTATCAATTTGGAAAAGCAAAATAAAATAAACTTAAAGTAGAAAACGAAAAACATTATGCTACTGGAATTTAAACCTTTCTGATGCCAATGAAAACTACTAAAGGAGAAAACCAGACTTAACCAACTACAAAATAATGAGTTCATAAGACAATAGAAATGCATATAGATCCAAATCTTTCTGTTAATTATTGTGAACCTCATAATGTTGATGATGAGGAGGAGAAGGACTAGGAGGAGAGGGAGCAGGAGAAGGAGGAGGAGAAAAAAACCACACCAAGTGGCTGCAATTTTGTAGCACCTTCTGTAGAGGGAGCAAGAGGCCTTTGGTATATAAAGCCATCAGGCCTAAAATAACCTTTTCATTTTGATTTCTTAGCACAAGTTGAGTATCAGTTTGCAAAGACTTTACCAACTGAGCATTCCTAATAATTTTTGGATTTGGAAGCATTTTTTATTTCAAATTAATGATGCTCAACCTGTAGTTACAATAGGAACAATTTCAGAGGCTTTTCTTTGTGTCCATTACAAGAAGATATTTTGAAAACTCTAAGGTTTTCAAGTTTCAACCATGTATCTAAGTTTCTAGGAAGTTCAGAGATCAAAGAAAAATCTCTCCTAAGATTTCTCAAAAGTTTTTTATCCCCTTTGAAGAATTTTTCAATACTGATCTTTGAATTCCTGTTTGTTAGAGCTACCTTAGAATTCAAATGACAGTTAATATTAAGATGGAAATAAGTGTTGCAGTAACAGAAGGCCTGATGTCATAGCCCAGAGCATAAGCTAAGAGCCTTATGAATAATCTAAGGGCTACCTCTACTACTGTTTAACCTTGAAGATTTCCTTTCTTACTGAAGGCAGGTAAATACATGCACTGCAAAATGGGCATGTGACAGCATTAGCACAAAGGATTTAAAACATTACTTTTCTATAAATTCTTGTGCACGTAGATATCAATTTAGCTAACTCAGGGACCAGAATAGGTTCTATTATACAATGAAATGAGAACTATCTACAGCCTTTCTATGCCTTCACATAATTTCATTCATAATGAATTCAGTTTTATCTATGCAATTCAAACATATTGTGTACAAAAAAATTCAGAAAAGTGTTGACCAAATATTCAACAACTATATAAATGTCAGGAATGCTCTATCTTCCTATTTAAATTATTCAATAATATCAAGGTAAGGTAATACAAAATTTTTCATTAAAAGAGAATTGTTAGAGCTTGCCGTATACATCATTCCATATTTCTCCTGCTACACTATTCTAATCCTAACAAGAAACATGAATAACTCAGAGAAGAGGCAGGACAAAACACAGCAAAATTGGAAAAGATCACACATGTGGTACATATAAATCATTTCCCTCAAATATTAGAGTGGGTTTCAAAATACATGTGCTAATTTTAAAGTTTTTTCATGATATCAAGAAAAGTCAGTGAGGTATATTGTTAAGCTTGAATTATAAGCAATTTCACTGACTTGCTTTTAAACTGGAAAAACAGATTTGAAGTTGCTTTGCGCTTATATTCTGTCCTGTGTCCACACTCGTCACACAGAGAACCCCATAGCTTCTTCACCCTTTTTTTTAATATTTATATATATTTAAATGTTGCCCTTTCAGAAAGGTCTTTCCTAAGGACCTCACTGAAAGTAAAAAATCTGTCATTACTTACCTCCTCTCTCTGCTTATTTTTCCTCCTAGCCCTTACCACTAGCTAACAATACACAATATAGTTATTTGTCTGCTTTCTGTTCTCCTTAATTCGATGATCATAAACTCTAAAGAGTATTTTATCTCGTTCTCACTGAATCTCCATTCAATACAGCAACTGAATGGAAACGGGTTTGAGAAAATTTGGATTTTCTATTAATTGACCCTAAAATATCAATCTGTACCTTATCTGTTTAAAAAATGTATAATGATTATCAAAAATACCATCTCCAATAATAAAAAAGCCTCTTTAATAAAAGTCTGAGTCCAGTGATATTGGTTCATAGGTATTTGAAAGCCTGTGATTAATTTGTCAGAAGTACAAATGGTGCATTTCTAAAAGATAGGCGTAAGAAAAATATCCTTCTTAAGAAATGATGAAATAATATTCTTCAGCATTCTAGAATATTATCTTACCTAGAAGCAATTACTCTATTATTACTTATAATAATGTCTCTGTTTATCTGTTTATGTAAAGAAAAATATTTTAACTGTCTAGTTTCATTAAGTTTAATTTTAAAATTAAATTATTTCAAAATGGATACAATTTAGTAAATATTTAATTTAAAACATAAGGTAAAAATAATTCACATAGGATTGTTTTATTCTCCCTCTAAAAATAATAACTACTTATGTTGAAAGCATCTACTAAAATTTTTGTATTTATAGTTAAGTGATATTAACTAAATCAAAACCATTTAGAAAAACCATCATTTCAGAAAAATTAACAATATACAAAAATATAATTTGCACCGACTTTTACAACATATATTTTAGAAATAAATTCTAGTTTATGTCTCAACATAAATTACATAATGAAAGTCACACAATTATAAAGATAAACTTCAGCAAGGAAACCTTAATGCAGACTAGCCTCTACAATAAAATAAATGGGGTTTAGAGTACCATTTCAAATATTTAAAAATCACACTTCAATTAATATTTGTAACAGTAAAGATTAAAAGCTAAATGGTAGCTTTAACATTCTTGAATTTAACTTTGAGGTTTTCAACATTTGTGAGAACTTCAAAAGTTTTTGTTATGCAGGAATTTGTAATTTGCTTTAGCCTGTTATTGAAAAATGCACCAATAGTCTAAGATGACAACAGGTCCTTCAATGTCCAACATCTCTATTTCAGTAAGTATTGGTGAAGACATTTTGGTAAGATTTTTGCTATATGACCCTCCAAAGTTAAAGGTTTATAACTTACTGTACTCTCACTCTACACTAGTGAGGCCAAAGTAGACCAATAAAAATGATGATGATGACAACAACATCAAATATTATATCATTATTAGTAGTAATAGTACTATCCATGGACATTAAAATACAACTTATACTAGGTTCAGCAATAGGATTTACCAACCAACCACAAATAAACATTTGGGCTACCAAAATTTCATACATAATTAATACCATAAAATGAGCAACCCTTAAAGAACATAGTGGATAGAAACTATGAAGTTGCAGCTCAAAGGGATTTTAGAAATCATTTAAGTTAAACTTATTCCTTTGTTTATCAAATGGAAAAAGTAGAGTCCAGAGAAGTCACTTTCTCTAAAATATGACAAATACTTGATTCTACAGTGAAGTCTAGAATATAGTCTAATTTATTCTGTTCACTTCAGAATTCCATGCTGGTTTTATAGTAAACACTGCATAAACAATGAAGAAAAATGCTTAAGATAATATTAAGTGACAAAGAAGGTCATGAAATTGTCTCTACAATATAATCTCAATGATGTTAAAAACATGTAAGTGAAAAAAATGTTAACTGGATATTGTTACTTAGAGTATGCACATATGTTGTTAGGGTATGCTGTCTTATTTTTTCTTTCTTTTATATAATTTAAATACTTTCTACAATGAGTAACTGTCACGTTTAAAGTTAGATACATAAAGCAAATGGAAAGATAAATATATCATTACAATCTAACACCTGTATCATGCTAACTGTGGCTGATTGCAACATACACAACCAATTTGCTGTTAAGCACACATTGTTAAAATAGTTCTCTATTTAAATCAATTGCACTGTTTCTGAGGAAAATCATTTATAAATGAGGTTAAAGTATAACCATATGGCTGATTTTAGATGTTCTTACAAAATGATTAGAAAAATATCAGTAAAATACACTTTACTATGATTTTGCTATTTTTGCTCTATTTAAGCAGGTACTTGATGTAAGTACTAATGGAAAAAAATTGTAACTCTACCACTCATCTGACACTTGGCAATGTAAATTTAATAAACAGAATGTGAAAATTTAATCTCTAATGGTAAAATTTCATTTATTTGATTTTCTAACATGTGAATGAACGTAAGTAACTAAGCTTAGATCTTTATTACATATATTTATACCTCATTTGGGGGTAGAGTATCATCATCTTTTCTCACTGATTTAGAGCTCATTACAAAGAACATGTATCACTGCTTCTAATTCTGGAGTCTGCTAAATATCTGGCAGTTCCAAGGAAAGTGTCCACTGAAGAATGGCCCAATTAGCTGTTTCCCACTGTCCCCTAAATGATGCCAAATTTAACACTTTTGCTTATTCCTATGCTGTCTTATTCAATTGTGTTCATTCTCTGAGGCCCAGGACATTTCTATACCCTCTATGAAACATTCTTGACTTAGAAAACTTAAGAACCTCTATTTCAAATGGAAACTAACATAATTTTGGATGTTCTCTAGTGATTTTACATCTATTAACTTTATTTTCTAAAGTAGATTGTAAGTTTCTTGGGGGCTGAGGTTTAGTTTATCATTCCTTCCATATGTATACCTAGAGTTCAGGGACCTACAGAGGAAGGAGTTAAGAAAGTTTAAGACTTTAAATTAGAAATGTGGGTCTTAGCAGATAAAATCAAAGAATCAAGGGGTCTTCAGGGGAGAAGTAGTGAATACAGACAAGGTTTTTTAACTTGTCTTATAATCTTATAACCTCATAATCTTTTTGAAATTAGACAACAGATAGCAAAATACATAATTAAATGTATGTAAAACAGACTGTAGAGAGCGGACTATAAAGGGTTAAATGAGAGATGTGTGCATGTATGCCTTTACCAGCCTGTACCTAATAAAGATGTATGATTACAATGCACTAATAATAAAAATTAAAAAAGAAAGGAATATAAATCAGTCAATCCTTGCAGAAAAGAAGTCATAAGAATACAGCCTGAGACAAGAACCTTGAGGATGATGTTTCTAAAAAGGTAGAGCATGGGGAAAACAATATAAAAAACTGTAGGATCTTACTGCTAGAAGAAGAAAAAGAGTTAATTTAATAGAGAAGAAAAAGCAGTGTTGATTTTGGAATGAGAAGGAGACTTAAGAAAAGGAGAATTTAAACAAAATATGCTGGAGGGAACGCAGGGACCCTGATTCATGTAACCAGCAGGAAAATGAGAATTGAGATACTGGGCTTAAACCCAGTTTAACTTGGGTAGATATGACTTAACTATGCTTCTGTGTCCCCATTTTCCAAATGAGATACCCAGGTTAACTCATTCTCTAGTGTTGAATCCAGATACTAATGCTAAGATCATACAAGGTAATCGGATAATAGGTTTTTTTGGACAAAGCTAGGCAGTGGTAAGATTAGTTGAATATGAAGACTCCAAAAGGGAATATAATCAGTAGGACTTAGTAGAGGAAAGGATATGAGAAGCAGGGAACTGGGAGGAACCAAAGACTTTTTCATCATGTCAAACTGGGTAGTGGGCATAAAACATGACAGCTCTGAGGAAGAGAGGCAGATTGGAAGGGAGAGATCACTGCTCTACCATCTTCCTGGTTGCAGGAAATATTTAGCTTTCTGGTCCAGCTTCCCTATGTGTAATTGTGTAATCTTGTAAGGGTTTAGATAAATCTCATAAAAAGCTGTGGTTACTAGCAAAGAATTGGGGAGAATCTTAATTTCTGATACTTCAGTTTATGAACCCAAATGGATTATATTGTTTCCTCTCAGCTCGCCATATAGCTTTTGTACTGAGAACCTCAAAACCACCGTTATCATATCTTTATGCATGGATAAATAATCTTCAAATTCAGTAAAACTCACTTTATGCTAGGGAGAAGGGCAGTAACTGGAGGAGGAGGAGAAAGCCGAGGGGGGACATCATATTCTTCACTTCCAAGGTGACCATTGGAAAAGACCTGAAAATAAATCAAATGCTTAGTTTCTAAGACTTTAACTTCTAGAAGATTTTAAAACAACAGTAGCTCTAGGAATTGAGGAGATTGTATATAATTTCAGTTTATTTAAACTACTGAGATATAATACAATTTGTTTAACAGTCACTAGCATCAGAGTTATGATTCAATACCACCCAAAGTAGTAGCAGGTTATATGAAGAAAAAAAAGATACAATTCATAAGCATAATTGAGTGGATTACGATATATTGCTTATACAAATCAGAAATATGGATGGCCAAATGAATAGATGGTAAAATTTCTCAAATACACCAGATTTTACTGAAAAGATATGATTGGCTAAAGAAAAAGCAGTGTTTCTACAAGTGTTATTTCATTTCCTTTTAAATAAAAATGTTCCAACTGGTATCTCTCTAGGGTCACCAGAATATTCTCAAACTTCCTGATTAATAGCCCATTAACATAATAAGAAATCCCTTTGTTTTTTTTCTTTTTTTAAGTTCAAGGTTTCAGAGCTAATGGTAACGAGACTAGTTCTGGTTTTCAAATTGCAGGCAAATTTAAACCTTTCAGTTTGTGAACACCACAAACCAGCACTCTTAAATTGCTCATAAGATACCATTAAGAGCTAGCGTTTACTTCAAATTAGAAAATTCTGATATCCAGGTTGCTTGGCTGTGCTACAGAAACTGTATAACAACTCCTCTTTGCTTCTTCTACCACTTGAAATTAGAGCGAACTTAAGGTGCTTAGTAAAGGAGAAAAAAATGAGAGGCAAATTTTACAAAGACATAGTCACAAGAAAAGATTAAACATATTTTAAGACCTGTATGTAATCACTAGATTTTTATCAGGAACCTCTTTTGTAAACTCTTATTAATTCATATTTATAAGGTAGTCTGTTAGTGGGGCAAAATAGATAGAAAACTTGAGTAGTTCTAGGAAAACTAATCAAGGACCTCTCGCTACATTTTTTCTTCATATCTCTAAAATGGTGTTGAAGCTTTAAAATACAAAACTGAAAATGCCATACCCTTATGTATTAACTGAAAACAATAAAGGAAACAACTTTAAAAGAACATATTTGAAGTATATCAATGTTTGCATTTCAAAGCAATAAGATCTAATTTTATAGCATTAAAGTTGTTCATTCTAAAAACTAGGTCTTGGCTTTAGTTCTACTTTATTTTTGAAGTTTTCCCTCATTAGATTCAATATACTGTAGTTATATCATGACAAAATATATCTATTTAAATGAAACAGTTTTATCATGGACTTTTGACTAAGGAACAAATAACAGAACATGGCAAAGTTTTTCAAGCTTTGTTAGAGAGAAGAAATTTCCTAACAGATATTAATTATTGCAAAACTTAATGAAATCCTTTAACATAAAAATGCCTTTTAACTGACAAATACATATATCAAACTGCAAATGTTTATAATAATGGGGATTTGAAGTCATTCTTTAATAGGAGTTCTTTATATGCTGTTGGAATAGACACAATTTTAAGATTCTGATAGTCAAATCTCCTTAATGTTTCCAATCACAAATGCATTTAAAATGCATTTTGGAAAATTAAATGTGGATTATAGATATAAAATTCTGTCTTTTAGAAAAAAGTTTCTAAAAAAAAAGTTTCATATATAGATACAATTTCAGTGACATATAAAGATAATAGTTTGTCATACTGGCTCCAATTTAATAGTAAGCCAACCATGACTATAATCAAAACATGGACAAAATACCTAAAAAGCAATACCAATACACTCAAACATGTATTGATACTGAAATGCTTTCATCTTACACATTAGGTAAGTATTTTAAGAAAATGAGTATATTAATCACATCACTTGGACAAGATTTTTATGTATTATCATTGAACTTCATAAAGAAAAGGCACACAGGCAAGGAAATGTCATTGATAAAACCACGAAGTACAGTAAATGAGGTAACATTCTCTGGGAGGGCAATAAACTAAGGAAATTAAGTGACTTGTCCCTAATTTTGTGAGGCAATCAATTAATATGCTTAAAGTGCAAACAGCACCTTCTGCAATTGTTTAAGAGATATTGTTATTGATATATAGTGACTAAGAAACTTTTCATGCCTCTGAAATATCCTAGTGTCTTTCCTGGACCATTCATTAGTGTTTGGCATCTCTTGATATTTTGCTTCCATTCTGTATGACTGGGTTCTGTGGCAGAGAATTCATGCCACACTGAACCTCATTTAGAAGACAGACTGTCTTAAATTTCTTTATAGCATGCTTTTTCAAGGGCTTTACATACAGTAGGGCTTACATGAATATAGACTGTCAACTGGTTTAGATTACCTTATCAATGGAGGTACTAACCAATGAGATGGCTTTCCATTTGAGCTGGAAAAAGCTCATTAATTTACTGAAATAGTCTAGTAAATATATGTAATTTGCTTAATAGCTGATCTTTCTATAAACTGTTCTAAATATGTACTGAGAGTTAACAATATGCCTAATACCATACATGAAATTTGTAAATAGTTCTTCCTAATCAACATACTGAGATTGCACAAAGGCTTAAATATGCTGGTGCAAAAGTGAAGTTCATATTTCCATTCATCTAAAGTGACTGTGTACATTTTTTGATAGTATTGGGAAGCTAAAATTTAACATTTTGTCATTCTCAAATCCGCATTCCCACCTCACCCACTAGACCAGGCATCACTCTATATGAAGGAGTGCAAATTAATCTCAAGCTTCTGAGCTAAACATAAATATATATTTTAAGAAATCTGAAAACATGTTTGCAAATGGTAGAAAACAGTTTCTACTATTTCTTATTTCTTTGGGGGAATCTTCCATATTTTGTGGATACTTTCCAAATGCCTCACCTCTTAACCACATATCTGTCTTGTGCTCAATAGAATATGCTTTATACATCTTGTATTTCCACAGTGTCTTGAATATCCTAAGTATCTATGCTATATCAAGTTGAAGGGAAAAGAACATTATTGAAAGATTAGATTTGTGGAAGAAATGCAATCTGGATTGATAATTTGTTATAAATCTAGGTTATCCTAGCTTTGTATTTTTCTACCTGCCTCTAGGTATCCTACAGTCCTAACCGTGACATGTGAAATATTTTCTTATGACTCAGATACTACTAAAGACATGAGACTCTTGAGATATTGAGAGAACAAGTATCTGTGAAAATGTTAATACTAGTACAAAATTCCAAATACCAATCTGTTCCTCATCTTGCATATGGAACTCCCTCACACACACACACTACCTGGAAATTATCCCTGTCTTTGGCCCTTCAGCGTCAGATTTGAAATAAGATCAGAATACACAGAACACTTATTTTTTTTTAAACAGCCCTTGACATTTATAGATAAGGTCATTCATATAAACACGTGCCTCTTCACCCAAAGTGTGAAAAGCCACATCTCAAAAAGGGGGGTCATATGATATACTTATCTAGCAACATCTTCATAGGGTCATTTTTAGAACAATGTCACTGTAAGTAACATGACAAATCAAAGATACTTTTTATCAAGCAAGAAACACCAGTATCCTTAATCTCTCAAAGGGAACAAGTAATGACAGTTGGGCACAAGGTTAATATCTAGAAATAAGGAGATAAATTTCAAGTTTTTATCACATTTTAAAATATTTTAGTGAAAATATTTTTATCTCAGAGAACCTTGACAACAGTAAGCATCAAGCCAACAAGGAATATTAAGGAACAGGTTTATAATGTGGCCAGAATCTGACATCTGAGAATTTCAAAAAATTCAAATACTGCTATAGGAAAGAACCTCTTACCAATAAAACAAGATAAATAAATCTAATAACTCTTATCTTGTAAATTCATATTAAAATTAAAGTACTACCTTAAGTAGCTTTTCATTAAATTAGAGGAGAGAGGGAAGAGAAAAGGGATATTTATACTTCATTTTGATTGTGAATTAGAGGTTTATTTGCTTTTTTGTTCTTTTCCTAGAGCTCTCTACAATTAGCAAACAGAGTAATTAGATTTTAGTTTATTTTTGCTTCCCTTCCATTGATCTAGTGACGATGGATGCAAATTAAAAAGGCTCTGGTTCTAGCGGGCAATGGGAGCTGATACCCACATAGAGAGAAGACAAAGAGGGGGTGAGGCTGCACCCCACTTACAAGGTGTGCTGTTTCATAAAGTCCCCTTGCATTATTCCATATGTATATTTAATTTTTCTTTAACCTTTTCTTTAACCTTGTCTAAGATTTCTCACCTTTAAAATGGAAAAGTAACATATACTTTGAAGTAATATCTTTAGTAAAAGCAAAAGCCTCAAATAACAAGAATGGCAGTTTTACTATTTGTCCAACAAAATGAATTTGTTTACATTTAGAGAAACTGGTGGATTATATGAATAATGTAAATCAGCCTCCTAATGTCTAAATCTATACCCTTTGTTCCTATGATAAGAAACAATGCAAACAAAAAACCTTCACAAACAGCATAATAGGTGGGAAGGGTCACAATATATTATCATTTTAATCAAAAATATTAGTCTTTTTAAAAACCAAAATCATCTCCCATTCTTCTTTACCCATTCTCCTTTTTTATTATTTTTAATCCACCTGTTTAAAACTAATACTAAGAGAAAAGCAATTCTGCTTTAAACAAGAAAACCATGGTCTTCCATAGCTGAAGGCCAGTGCTAGCAAGATACATAAAAAAAAAAAAAAAAAAGTCTGTCCCCTTGTCTCTCACTGACATCCTCTCCCCAACTCCCTCTTCCTCTGTGCTACTAATGCCCAACCCCGACTCCAGCAGATGTCCACTACTTATACCTCCATCATTAGCTAAGGTATTGTAGTAATAGCAACCAAGTTATTGTGCACTTACCAAGTGTGCATTAGGAACAATGCTAAAAGCGGAACAGAGATGATGATTTTGGTTTAAAGAAAAGACAAAATATCTGAGTGAACATGTTGACTTACTCTGTTATCCCATGTCTGGCCGTTACTTTTGGTTTTATTTCTGAACCCAGAGGTACAGGAATTTAGTAGTTGGAGGACAACTAGTCTCCTAGATGCCTGGTACTATTGTCATTCCATTTTGTAAAACAATGAGAGCAAGTGGGGCTGAGAGCAGGTGAAGATGAAGAAAGCTGCTCACATCCACCAAAGCAGTGAACCTTAGAGCAGGAAGGGAAACTGGTCTGATTCCAGAGCCTGGTAACAAACACAATCCAGGATCACAGAAACTGAGAACTATAAGGTCATAGACTCACTCTTATGTTAGTCATTACGTAAAGCCAGCAGTCTCATGTCTCCCAGCAGTGGAGGGAGAGGAGAGATTGGGCCTTTTCCAATTTATGTAAATTATGATATTCCCTGTGGTCTAATAAAAGTAGAATCAGTTCTTCCTCATAAAGATAATAAAAGACATGCTCTTTTATAGTATTTAGTGCATTTAGTAATATAAAAAATCCTTCCTTATAGATGACTTAGAAGTCAAACAGCTAGATTAAAATTAAGTATTAATTAAATTAATTAATTAGAATTCTAATTTGGTTGAAATATCAATTCTAGTTACTATTAGAAATTTTCAGGACTATCGGCATGGTAATACAAGAAATCAGACCATAAGGAATCTCAATAAGGATAATTTAGATAAAACTGAATAATATTAAGATCAAGTTCTGAGTGATTTTGCACTTCACTCCATGTTCTCATACTATCTGTATCAATAACCAGAACACAAAAATTCAGAGAAACCTTGAGAGAAATCTTTATAACTACAGTTAATAAAAATAAAATTTCATGCTTATAAGAAACTGTCACCCTAAAATTTGAAACTATAACATGTCACAAAAAAATAGCCAGTGTTCTGAGGACTTCAAGGGCAGCTTTAAATTAGTACTAATACTATGTAACATACTATATATAAAAGAGTCCTTAAACAAGAGGTCTTCAATTAATGGGCTATGATAATTATTACATATATATCTCATAACATGCTGCTGAAGCATGGCCTGTTTATTCACATTAGAGCTTGTTCCAATGCTCTTCTCAAGACAAGTGTAACCATGTGTCAATGAACAGACGCTAAAGCAGAGAAAAGTTACAGAGAACAGAGGCTAAAGCAGAAAAAAGTTACAGAAAAAGAACAGCAAGTACTCTAGACTGTGGAAAAAGTCTGAGGATAGGCTTTACACCTTCAGACAACATCATCAAATTGCTTTTCTGAGTGCTTTCTCTTCCATTTACATCACATTTCAGTGACCTAAAGGAAACCTTTGAAAATCCTCCTATTTACAACTGGTGACAATGACGCTACCAAGATGAGTCACTGGCAAAGAGTCACAGCAAACTAACACCATTCTTTTCCTTTGTTGTGAAAGTGCACTGGAGAGTTTTGACTCTTTCTATCCTGTGTACCCTAAAGAACCAGTGATGTGATGTACTGTTATATTGATGATACTGTTGTACAAGGTTTTCATTAACACATATATGCACTCACACACCACGGGGGGAGGTGTATGCAGGTCATATTTCACACTTCTTTGTTTTTCTGAATATATAATAAGATGAGCTCACTAACTTCAAAACATTATTTTGAAGGAATAAATTATACCCCCCAAATTACATTTATGATCACCTTAATATTACAGTTTTCAAAAGAGGCAAAACCTCCTCCAGTAGAGGGAGATAGCAATGATTTAAACTGAGTCAAAAACATCCTAGAAGTAAACACTAGAAATCACAGCTGTTCAAGGTATGCCAAGGGAACTTCCAAGACTTCTAAACTCAGGGACTTCTGCTGCTACCTCTTCAGTTCCCAGCACACATAAATTCTTTCCTGATGGTGGAAATATCCTTCATGTGAGAACAAGTATGAAAAATCTCTTTCAGTTTTAAAGAGAAACACATTTTATAATTTTAAGTGTATGAGATCATTTTACTTAGTTACCTAATGTGCACTCTATGCAACTACAACTAATTCTAAGGACTGATTTATGGTGTGTGTGTGTGTGTGTGTGTGTGTGTGTGTGTGTGTGTGTGTGTGTGTGCATATATATATATATATATTATGTGTGTGTGTATGTATAATTTCATACTTTTTTTCAACTTTGACAGAACAAGGGAAGATATTAAAAATACAGTGCCGATTCTACCATCAACTTATTAGTTGGAGAAATTTGGGGGCAGATGAAATAAGGGAAGGTAAAAATCTCTGACAAAGTGTGTACTGCTTTCATACTAAAAACACTATTTGAAAACTACTTAAGTTTAAGCTTTAATGAATTTCTGATTATCCAAGTTGGAGAACATTAAAGACATGCAGAGAAGTACCACCCTAGGCAGAAAATAAACAAAGCTCCCAAAACACAGCCCAACATTTTACGTTACCTCCTATCAGAGCAGTTTATAAGCAGATTCTTCAGCTTCTGCTTCGTATATTTCTTACCTTGGCTCCTTCTAAAGGCAAATCATGGCGTCTGTGTTTCCGCATGAGCACTGGGTCAGAGCCCATCCTACTGTGCCTCCCATTTATATGTGAACTTGCTGTGATTCCAGGCTTTGGAGAGCCATCGCCTAGGATGCGACATCCCACCAACTGATTAGTCCCAAACACATCCCGAGGACACCAGGCTTCAAGTGGCATTGGCTGGTCCCTGGATGGCACACTTTCCACGGGATGGAAGTGTCTACTCAGTCTATTGTCAGGTGGGATGGGGGGAGGTCTTTCAGGAGGAGGGGGAGGAGGGTCCCTTAAGGGAGGAGGTGGTGCTGGGAGTGGTTTGTCCTGTTTTCTCACCATGCAAGGAGAAGACTAAAGAGAAACAAGAGAGAGAAAGTAAAAAGAATGACTAAAATTGTACTAGGCATTGAAATGACTTCTAGACTAATATATTATTGTATTTGTTTTCTAAGCCATAATGGAGCCGTATCAGATTTTTATGTTATCTTTTAATAAGTTTCTTTTTGTCAAAGAAAAATTAATGAAAAATCAACAAAAACACACATAAATATTTCACTAGATTTTTTTTGTGGAAATGAGCATATAAATACAAGTATTCTATAATGGAAACTATAAATGACTTTTACACTATACTATCATACCAATAATTCTTTTTTTTTTAATTCTATGATTTGGAAGGGAAAGAAGAGAGCTGGGGTATAGTGGCACAGGCCTGTAATCCCAGGGATTGGGGGCTAAGTCAGGAGGACTACAGGTTCAAGACTGGCCTCACAACTTAGCAAGACCCTGCTTCAAAATAAAAAAAAAAAGTAAAATAGGGCTGGCAGTGTAGCTCAGAGGAAAAAGACCCTTCAGTTCAATATCCAGTACCAAAAAAAGGGGGAGGGATAGAAGAAGTACATCAAAGTTGTTGGCGTTGCTTTACCTTTCTAAAGACAAACTAGATTTTTTTTGTAAATATTTCTGGAAGTTGTTTTTTTTTTTTTAATTTTTGTTTCTATCACTGAATATCAGTGAAGTTGACAGAAGCAAAAGTGTTCTGGTTCTTTGTTTTATTAGTTACTACAAGAAGAGTGAAAAGTTGCAAATAAAAGAGCATCATTATTTACAGAATTCCTAGAATTGTATGTATTCTTAAAATGAAAAAAAAATCAGTTTGATTTTCACATGAAAATATGAAGCTATATGTCTCCCTGAATTGAATCTGTGTGCCTCTCCATAACTTTGATTTTTACTTACATGGTTCATTTGATGAATAACTTATACTTGTAATAGGAAATATCAGAGAAAAAAGAATCTGATGTATGGTTATATAATTCTAAGTCATATCCTCATACATTTTTATATGGACTTAAAACCAAATTAGCCATATTACAGGAAAAGCAAATATTACTAAAATACTGTACTTCCTATTAATATTATATTATAAAGTATATTATCCTAATGGAATTAATTTTTAAATCTTATGTTTAATAATATAAAATATACCCTTGTTATCAAATTTGGAAAAAAAGGAATCCACATAAAACTAAAATAGATTGCAGGCTTAAATTTACAGAGTTAGAATTATGTTTGTCTGTAATATTAAGTAGTAATGTAATTGCTTTCCAAATATTGTAATTTGTCGTAATTAATTCCTCCAGATGTAAAAAGTACGTAGAATTCTCTCTCCTGAGTCACCTTGAAACATGGGGGATAATTTATCACACCTTATGCCCTTATGCAAATATACTCCCATTACATTTTTCTTGTCATGACATAATGAAAATGAGTGTAAAATATCATTTGATAACGGCATGCAAATTATTTTAATGCATATAATGACCTTTTAAATCCATTTTACAGAACAACTATCCTTACACTGCTATTTATTTTAGCAAATCAGGGGACTACAGACATGTACTCTCTATGAATAATTATGTAACTTTTATAGAAATAAAGGAAGGAATATGATAGTGGGCTCACTATAAGCAAAATGAGAGGCCCATCAAAGTTGTTCAGAAACAATAAAAAACACAAGAAATATGGGTAATGGAATAAAAAGGACCCTGAGCAATTACTAATTGTTGAACAGGACTGTCATTTCTTTTTCTAAAGAAATTCATTTACCTTTGGTGAACCAGTTGGGCTGCCACAGGGAGAACGAACTATGCCTTTCTGAATTAGATCCAGGCGAGGAGGCACTGGTGGCAGGCTGAGATGCGGGATCTGGAGCGGGTCTGGCTGGGGCTTTCTTCTTTGGGCGATGGGAGAGGATCCTGGTGATGTGACCGGGGAGTTTTGCCTGTCAGTGCACTAAAACAGACAAAGAGGAAGATGCTGTTTCTTCAATGTGCAGAGTATATGCCTTTCAGTTCAGATAAGGTGTATGCTGTTATATATTTGCTAAAATAAACTCTGAATAATAGATGAGGAGAGCTCACATTGTCCTGAAGGGTATTATTATAAAAAATCAGATTGATAGGTTTCTCCTACACATTGCAGAAAGGGCCAAGCAAAAAGAAGAGCAAAAGTGCAGTGCAAACACTCAGTCTTGAAGAAATCAGTCTATACTTTATGAAGAGAAGAGAAACACACAATGAAGCAATGCATACTGTTTTTAGTTATCCAGATTATAAGAGTTCCTTGAAGTTTTGTACATTTTAATACTTTTTTGGTGCATTATAATCTCATATCATGTGTAGTTGATAGCAGTAGTAAAACTTAGAAAGCGCTTGGCTCCATATGAAATATGTGTCCAGTGTATGGTATATCTTCCTGTAAATCAATTAAATCAAGTGGAGTTTAAAAAAATAACTTTATGTTTAAAATAATTACTTTTAAGCCCATATATTTTTTCTCAAGCTTTCACATGGAAAAGAAATTCCTAAGATAAATGATTTTTTAAACATTAACTAAATCAACTGACTGGGCATGGTGACACATGTCTGTAATCACAGTACTTGGGAGGCTGAAACAGGAAGATCACAGGTTCAAAGCCAGCCTCAGCAACTTATTGAGGTTGTCAACAACTTAACAAGACCCTATTTCCAAATAAAGTAAAATAGAGCGGGGGGGGGGGTGTGGCTTGGAGGTAGAATTCCCCTGGATTCAATTCCCAGTATCACAATAAAATAAAATAAAATGTAAATAGTGCCAAGGGGGGGATGTAGTAGAATGCCTGTGGCTTCCATCTCCAGCACCAAAAAAATAAAACATCTAAAAAGTTTGTACTTCTTCTAAAAACTGGTAAGTTTCCATGCTATTACACGTTTTCCACCTTGTTTGGTGGATAAAATAGCATCAAAAGCCAATAACATGTACACTGTGTATATGCAACACTTCCTGTTTGGGATGTTTGGCTTATCTGTGTTTTATTGTACAGATAGGTCATTTGGTATAAAAACCACTGTAGTTAATTAAATAGCTTTACAAGCATGAACAATATTCTGTTCTGTCAAACCAAGTAATTTCCTTTTCAGGGTTAAGTTGGCTAGTCTTTGAAGTTTTAGGCATAATTTTTGTAATCTTCTATATCAATGTGCCATGCTTTGATAGTCATCTGTTTCGGAGTGCTAACATTTATGGTTTTAAGCTTGCTCTTAAGCCATTCTCCTTCTAACGTTCTTATGATAAAAGAAGCTTATGTCCTCACATGACAATTTAGTTTGAACTCCAGCAACACTGACAAAGATTGAGCCATTCTGCCCTTATCTGAGATGGGAGTAATAGATTTGTGTTTAGATAAGTTACACAGTGTATGGCTTTTAATTAACTAAAATTTATAACTTATTTAAATTTCCTTAGTTTTTACCTAATGCTCTTTATCTACTACAGGACCACATCTGGGGTACTACATTAGTTTTAGTCATCATGTCTGCCTAGTGCCTCTTGAATATGACAGTTTCTTAGACACTTATTTCAGATGACCTTGACAGTTTTGTGGAGTATTGGTCACACACTTTATAGAATGCTCCTTAATTGGGATTTGCCTGATGTTTTTATGATTAGAGTGGGGTTATAAGTTTTTAGAAGAAGGACAGTGGAAGTAAATGTCATTTTGATCACATCATATGAAAGGGTCCAAACTATGAACATGATTCATCACTACTGATGTAGACCTTGATTACCCGCCTGAGGTTATTTTATCAATGATAAACTCAACAGTTTATCAAGCTGTCCTTGATTTTTCACCTACTTCCTATAGTGTACTCTTTGCAAGAAAGTCACTGCACAGTTCACATTATAGGAGTGGGAAGTTATGCTCCCCTTAGTAAAGGCTTTTAAGTAATACATTTGAGTGGCTACTAGATATAGACCCAAAGGAAATAAATCATTATATCAAAGAGCTACCTGCTCTCCCATATTTATTACAGCACTCTTCATAACAGCCAAGATATGGAATCAAGCCAGATATCTACCAACAGATGAATGGATAAGAAAATGTGGTAAAAACACAAAATGGGAGTATTAGTCATAATAAAAAATGTAAGCCTCTCATTTGTGGCAACATGGATGAAGGTAGTACGTAAATAAAATAAGGCAGGCACAAAAAGACAAATATTGTATATGTTCACTCATATGCAGATGCTAAGAAAGTTTATCTCATATACATAGGGGAGAAGAGTCATCTTTAGAAGCTAGAAAGGGTAGGGTAGAGGGATAAAGAGAATTAACACAATGGGTACCCAAATACAGTTGATTGGAATTAATTCTAGTGGTCTATAGCACAGTAGGGTAATTTTAGCCTATAATAATGTACTGTATATATCAAAATAACTACAAGAGTTCCAAGTTTTCCAACAAATCCAAATTACAAATGTCTGAAGATAGAGAAATAGTAGTGTATCTAATTTGATAAAAATACATTGAAAACATTTGCATTAAAATTATCATACTGTATTTCATAAGTATGTATAAATATTATTTCAATTAAAGGTTTTAAAAAGGAATACACCAAGAGCTATGTGCATGTATCACATTGAACCTCACTGTGATATATAATTATAAAGCACTGATAAAAGTATAAACAACTTTTAAAAAGGAAGAAAAATAAATAAATTTTCAGTGGCTAAAGAGAAGCTTCTTGACTATACCTCAGAAATGCCCGAATATTGTCACGGCACTGATAAACAGAAAAGTCATTATCTGTCTCTAATTTGGCGCCAAATAACTTAAACTAGTTAAATAAAATTAGACATAATTTTATATGGCAATTTTAAGAATCCCTTCTTAGTAACATCATGATTCTTCATCTATCTCTTAGCTTGCTGGGATACGTTTGAATTGTTTTTCAATTACTGAATTAAAAGAGGAAAAATAGAATCTCTATTGTCACAAACTGATTTTAAGGCAGCTAGTGATTCTTAATAAAATATTAATTCTAGCTGGGCGTGTTGGCGCATGCTTGTAATCCCAGTACTTGGGAGGCTGAGACCGGAGTGTCCAGGTTGGTGGCCAGCCTTAGCTACTTAGTAAGGGCCTTCGCAACTTAGTGAGACCCTGTTTCAAAATAAAGAATAAAAAATAGGACTGGGGGTGTAGCTCGGAGGTAGAATGCCCCTGGGTTCCATCCCCAGAACTGCAAAAAAAAAAAAAAAAAAGTGTGTGTGTGTGTGTGTGTGTGTGTGTGTGTGTGTGTGTGTGTATGCATTAATTAATTCTAATGAAAAATTCATAGAGCCTTATATGGTCATAATTTGAAACTGCTGAAGCAAAATCAATCTTACAATCATCATAGAGCAGAAAAAATTTCTGATTTCTGATTAAAAACTTGTTTGCATAACAGAATTGTAACACTGTAGATCAGGAGATGTCACAAGGCATCTTACTGTCACCATTCATATTAAATTGTGGAAGTGGGTGTGGTGGCACACACTTGTAATCCCAGTACTTGGGAGGCTGAGACCAGAGGACCGGGGTTTGTGGCCGGCCTCAGCTACTTAGTGAGGTCCTCCGAAACTTAGTGAGACCCTGTTTCAAAATAAAGAATAAGCTGGGCGTGGTGGTGCACCCTTGTAATCCCAACATTTGGGAAGCTGAGACCAGAGGATCCTGGTTCATGGCCAGCCTCAGCTACCTAGTGAGGCACATCGCAACTTAGTGAGACCCAGTTTCAAAATAAAGAACAAAAAATGGGGTGGGAGTGTAGTAAGTAGCTCAGAGGTAGAATGCCCCTGAGTTCAATCCCCAGTACCAAAAAAAAAAAAATAGGACTGGGCGTGTAGCTAGGAGGTAGAATGCCCCTGGGTTCAATCCCCAGTACAGAAAAAAAAAAAAAAAAAAAAAAAGAATTGTGGCAAGTATTAAATTATATATTCTCAGAACCAGCAAAATTGTTACTTGATAAAAATGCTTTGTTGATCTGGCTATCACCCTTATAAATAAGAATGGAAAACAAACCTATCCACACAGTTGCTAGCCCAAACAGAGAGAGAGAGAGAGAGAGAGAGAGAGAGAGAGAGAGAGAGAGAGAGAGATTGATTGATTGATTTTTCAATGCATAGGACTACATTTGTTTAGTACCAGCAGAGACTTTTTTTCAGTGCTAGTTATAGACACTGCAAAGACCACTAAACAGGACCTATGCTCCTTCAAGCATATTTCTTCAGCAAATATTTCCCCACTTCTTTCATTACCTGAAAAAGGGCACAGAATTCTGACAGTCAATGGTCCATCATAACCATTAGAACTTGACTTTTGAC
Source organism: Graphiurus murinus (assembly GCA_004027655.1). Classification (NCBI taxonomy): domain Eukaryota; kingdom Metazoa; phylum Chordata; class Mammalia; order Rodentia; family Gliridae; genus Graphiurus; species Graphiurus murinus. The sequence goes on along the minus strand of PVLC010003972.1, from coordinate 30,509 downwards.
CTTGACTGGATTAATTACTAACTAATGTTTAAGCAGTTACCAGAGTATTAAACATGTTTAAATAATGTGGTAGACATGATTTGAAGTACCTGAAGAGCTTGTTAGATACTGAAAGGGCATAATGAAAATCCTCAGAACAGACATGTGAACTGATGTGTGCGGTTAAGTAATAACCTTGAACTTTTAGGAACTCAAAGACAAATAGACTCTTTGCAGCTTTGTGAATGTAATTGCAAAGAAAGAGAGCTTGCTTAGCAGGATTCATATTGTGTTCTGAAGGTGATTATATATTGTCCCCCTGAAGAACTCATTCATCTTCCAGCATTGCAGTATCTGTAAGTTGGCATAGTTAGAAGGATTTTATGGAAAGAATATAAAACTATCTGAAGGATAGTGATTATGTAGACTAAATTCACCATAACTCGTTAATTTTTCTGAGTTCTTCTAAATTATAGCAAAATTCCCATGTAACAGTAGATAATTTAACAATGTCCTTTTGATGGTAATGTATTATTATTTGCAGAACCTTTTGTAATTTCTATAAACAATTTCACAGGGCACAAAACCTTTACATTATCGTCTATTTCTGGTAAAATTCCAACATTAAATATGAAAATTTGTAAACACTGGCAGTAGATGAATTTCACATGAAGGGTCACTTTTAATGTACTTGAGTAATCACAAATTTTATTTTTCTGTCCTTCCAATTTTAAAGTCTGAAGAGAAAAGAAACCTAGCACAATGTCAAACAACTCAGCCTGTATAATTAAGTTCTTGGATATTAATAATTCATTACATCAAAATTTATGAGCTCACCTTAAGGAAAAATAATTTCCTTTCTTTTCTCCGAAATATAAAGAGAATCAAAAACATAAAATATTTCTCCTTTAAACATCAATACTATCTCCATGTAGTATTTGTATTTGCATTGATATTTTAAAGGATTTGGGTTCTGGGGTAACAGAATTTCCCTAGTACTGGTAGTCATTAGGTAAGAGAAATGCCTCTACAGCTGGCACCTGACAAGGGGATATACATTTCTATTTACCAATTTCTATCATTCCCTTAACTGACTTAAACAGCCATTTCCCTTAATTGCTCTTGGCCTCCTACTTCTAATTTCCATGTTGAGATCAGCCAGTCACAGAAAGTGAAGAGTCATACATGTTCACTCATATGTGGAAGCTAGAGAGAAACTAGGAACCAAAGACGACTTCAGATAAATGTGAAGAGACACTACAAGTATGGTGGAAGGGAACTTGGGGAGCTAAGAGAGGAAGTGAACAGGAGAACTGACGATGGAAACAGTTCGAATAATCCTCTGTTCATATGTAAAGTTATCAGTATCAATGACAATATTTTGACTGGGGAAGGGGAGGGAGCAGGGAGGGACCAGGAGGGAAACATACAACAAATGCTGTGTGCATTTGTTTCTGGTTTCTGTCACTCTGAACCTCCCTATGAGGTATGATTATAATGTACCAAAAACACAAAACAAAAAAGACTACTCAAGTCATTTATCTTTCTCTACTTCTGCTAGATGATAATGGGAGTAACTGGGAGGGACAATTATACAACCAGCAATCATGGAATCAATCTCCAGGCTCAGTTTTAAATGCTAAGCATGTGAACTAGGCTAAAATAATCATTACTACCTGATTTGTCAATATTCCTTTTAATCATTATCATCCTTTTAATCATTATAAGGAAGGAAGGAAGGAAGGAAGGAAGGAAGGAAGGAAGGAAGGAAGGAAGGAAGGAAGGAAGGAAGGAAGGAAATTAGAAGTCTTCTATCATCATATAAAAGTACCTCTTGGATTATTTGCTATTAGTAACACTATTACTATGACCACAATTTTTTTCTTTCTTGTTCTTAGAGTCTCTTAGATATTGCAAATTATGAGAGGAAAAATAAGTTTGTAACTTTAGGGGCATGCATGTTGTCAAACTGTTTGCTATAATGAGTGAGTTTGAAATGTTTTAGGACTCATCTCCCTGTCTTTACACTTTTCTGTTTAGTTCACACTTTCTTCTATATAAAAAATGTACTTCCACTATAGTAATTTCACAATTATAGAGAAATATAAAAATATTTTGAAAAACACATATAGCCATTGATGACTATTACTAATCAAAATGCAATTTTGAATCCCCTCTATGTTAACTTGCATCACACCTAAGGAATTTTAGCTCCCATTAAACATTCTTCACTAACATAATTTTAAAGAGTGTATTATACAGATGTACTGGCATTTACAAAGCTATTCTCTTGGTATGAAAACTTATGTATTCTCAATTTTTTTGCTTTTTTAAAGTAGCATAACAAAATTTTCAAGCACATACATTTTAATTTTTAAGGAAAGAATTATAGAACTTGTTGAATACAGAACAAGAAATAAAAGAAAATATAGAGAAATTAAGCATGGAAAATAGGATGTGGACACACAACTATACAGAATTTTGCAAATTATTCAAACTCATTTACTAGTATAATTCCATTTATTTATTTTGATTTAAAACCTCAATGTTTCCCCTAGAATTACACTTGCTTTTAGAACTTTATATGAATTATCTTTTCAGTTTTAGTTCCTTTTAAAATCTGAGGCTGGGCCTGCCTTGATTCCTATCCATAGTACCATCATATCAGCATATGTGTCTAACTAACAATTTCTCCTAAATTCTTTAATGCTGGTAGCAGATGAGTATATTTTTAATAAATCAGGGTTTGCGGGCTCTAAAAATGCAAAGACCACATTGGATTGTTCTATGTTTCGATACCCACCAACTTTTCTCAGCCCTTTCCTTAGGGAAATAAATACATGCTATTCTTTTTTCCTGTGATAAAATTTATAGAATCTTTTAGTTCTTAGAATGAGATACCACAAATGGGGGTATAGCTCAGTGGTAGAACACTTGCCTAGTATGTATGAGTCCCTAGGTTCAATTTCTAATACAGGAGGAGGAGGAGAGGAAGGAGAATGAAAGAGAAGGAAGAAACAACAACAGAAAAGCACATGGCCAATGATTCCAACTATGTGCAAAAATATGTCAACAAATATAAAAAAGAAAAAAAAATGCTTTGGAGTAGAATGAGATACTAATGGCTACCATAACAAATAGAGGTATCTGCATTTTCAATTTCAAGAGAAATATTCTGTATGTGTTTAAAAAATTCTGACAGAAAAGCCCAAGAAGTAAAGCAGTCAAAAACCCATCATAGTATGCTCAGCAATTACCACTAATAATCAGAGATTCATTCTACTTTAGTCACTCTTCATTTTATCCACACCTTTAAAAAATGATTTTTATAAAAGCTTTAATACGATCCATAATGATGGAAATGAAAACATTTAGTAAGAAACTTCAAGCCCAGGAAGATTATTATAAAAACAGGACAGGAGAAAACCTCTTCAATTACTAATAAGATGAGAATTTTGACAATCCTACAGATAATCAAAGTCAATTTTATAAACACTTCTACCAAGATTTTTACTTAATGAACTTTCATATCTGAACAAGGTAGATACTTGTATTACAATAATGATTATGAGAAGGACTCAGAGTCAATCTTCTTTTTAATGAGGGACACTGATCAAATTTTTGTCACATGTAATAAAATATTCTATGTCTATTTTCCTGGCTACTAATCACTCTCTTATTTCTTACATTAATCTGTAAATATAACAAAATCAGAAAGTATTTAAAATAACCTACACCAAATATTATTCAGAAGGTCCATACTATAGCAATATATACGTCCACAGTCACACATCCACGTGTAGTTTATAGTTTAATATAGTTATATAGGACTGTCTCATGTTATCTATTCTGAAGTACTTCTACAATTGGTCCCTTTTAGATAATAAGCCAAAGGTTATATGAAGCATGTGGTGTAAAAGCAATATAATCATTTTCTACTTATTCAGGGTCATGCTCTCAGAAGCCTCAATCCATAAAAATTTAGGGAGAGACTCAGAGTGAAACAGAAAAAAAATTCGAATCTGGGGAAAATTCTATTGCATTTCTTCCCTTAAGGAAGAGACATAGGTGCCTTGCCCCCGAAATACTGAGAATATGCATATGCGATCAGTGTGAAAAATGAAGTTGAATTCATAACTATATTACAGTAGTAACTTTTGGAAATTATTAGATACTACAAATTAGAAACAATAAAGAGGATGGAAATGGTCAGAAACTTATACATGGAGAAATACTGACTGGAGTAAGAGGGACTTCTCTTTGAGGTTTGACAGGGAGGTGGTCAATGAAATTGCCAACAAGGTGTACTTTAAAGTAGTACAAACAGTCTCACATGTGGTAATAATCCCTAAAAACCACTTTATTAAAACAGCAAACACTGTTAACCTCACAGAGCAATACTGTTTCTACTTGAAGTACCTCTAAGGGGAGCGACATGTTCTCCTGGCCTGTAACTACCTGCCATAACCTTGAAATTCTTTGAAGTTTCATATTTTACTTTAAACATTTGTATAAATTTTGTGTCCTGATCCAAATATGTATGTGGTTTTAATTTAAATATATGGTGCCTTTCTCTTCATTCAATTCATCCTTAAATCTTGCAGCAAAATGTGAGCTTTCAGAAATATGTTGGGGTGTTTGTAGTGGCTTCTTATGCCCTTGGGTTCACTCAGCTGCATAAGCGATTTGGGGAAGGCAGAGAAGGGTGACATATAACTCAGAAATATTTCCATAAAACTGGCTGAGAATCAAGAACATTCTGAGAATTAAAGGAATAAATTCCAGTCACTGAAAAAAAATGCCTTCATATGAAAATCTTATCACTCCTAAAATACTAGGTAAAGCTGGGTTGAACAACAAGCAATTATTATTTGGTGATGGTAGTTCTTTTCCATACTTTAGGGAGTACTCATTTTAATTTATTTGTAGCACAGAAAATAAGATTACTGTAAATTTATCTAGGTTATTGCATCCTAAAAAAAAGTATGTCAGCTGCTATGTTGGCAACTTTACATTTTCTATGAGTTTCAAACAAGAAACACAGTGTATCAGTAAATTGTTTTAATGTGGTCATGCAAGGAAATTACAACTGTGTAGATAGTGATATATTAAAGAACAATACCCAACTGCTTGCTAAACCAACATGGTTTTTGTGTCTAATTCTTCCTAAACAGGATAAAAGTTAATAATACCAAATGGAAAAACTCCCAGACATCTCAAAATATAATATTTAATTTTTAGAAGTAGATCAGTATTTTAGGAATTTTAAATTTATAAAAATATTATGTTAATGACAAATACTTAGTATTTACTATGTGCCAGAACTCTTCTAATGGCTTTACATGTATTAACTCATTTAACCTCAAACTAAAAGGCAGGCTTTTACAGACAGGTACCTAAGGCGCGGGGCGGGGGGATTAAATAATGTAAGGTGTATGCATACTAAGTAGCAAAACTAGAAAATGAGATAAGGCAGTATGAGTCTAGGAGGACATACTAGTATCTCTCCTTAGTTATCTGAAGTCCCTTTTGTTTCCCAATTTTTCTCTAGCTTCCACATATGAATAAAAACATATGACCCTTTGCCTTCTGAGACTAGCTAATCTTGCTAAAGACATTTTTCTGCAAATAACATAGTTTTGTTCTTCTTCACAGCCAAGTAATATTCCACAGTGTGTATATACCACAGTTTCATAATCCATTCACCTACTGAATGGATACCTAGGCCAGTTCTATAGTTTGGCTATTGTGAATATACTGCTATAAACATGGATATGCTTTTATTCCACTTATTTGAGATATATACCCTTATAATTCCAACATAGATGATAGTTGTTTGGCTGAGATCTAAGTAAAAAACAGAAAAAGGCAATGCTTCTAAAAACACTGTGATTAGTACACATACACCCTTCCTTAAGGATCAGGAATATTATAGAGCCTTTTTAACACATTAGTATCAGGAAAAGCAATAATTAGATGACATATGTTTTTAGTTAGCAATAGATATTTTATTTGATGAAGGGAACTTTAGGATAATCTAAAAAAAGATAAAGACTAGTAATTCCTTTGACCAACTCTGGTCACACTTGTTTTTATTTTAATATAGTTAGTAATTTATTAAAATTTTAAATACTGTTAAGTATACTGTTTAATATCGTAAGACTCAATCTAGTTTCTTTCACTTTGTCTACAAACATATAGTACATGTAAATTATTACTTATTTTGTATGTAATTTTATATACTTCACAATTAATATGTTTGTCAACATAATTGCTAATATAAGACTTTTCTTATACCTCTGGCAAAATGAAGCAAATCTCTTTATAGCAATAAATAGCTTCTCTTAGCTGTGATCTGACTGAAGCCAGAGAGAAGGATGTGACATTCTTGCCAGTCACACACACCTGGACTTCCTCTGAAGGCTCACATAAGACTCAATTATCCTGAAAACCTGACAGCTCAAGAAAGCAGGCAATAAGACAGATTCAGGCAATATATAAAGCATCTTTTAGTTAAAATCATAAATAACTCTATCTTGGACAGCAACTGACTCAGTATTTTATGGATTTATAGGTTCTCCTTGCTTCTGTAAAGATTAACATTATTAAAATGCTTAGTGTCTAAAAGAAATAATAAAGTACAATCTATATGTTCAGTATGCCACTATTTATAAACTCCAGCTGTGGAATATTACCACGGTAACAGGAAAATATAATCAGCTCAGTTCTCTATGCTATGATGGAAGCGTTACTAATTTAAAGAATGCAATATACTTAAGACAGGCAGAAACAATTTCACACTATAGTCATCAACTGGCTCATAAAATAAGAGAAAGATGAGTATTTGAAATGGCAGATAAAAATTGAATTTCTCTGCTGGATAATGAATGACAGTCACTCCTGGAATTAAGAGAATGAAATACTTTTTTACATAAGTGAATAAATGAACAAATGAATGGAGACAACAGAATGATTATAAAACAGAGTGGAAGAAAATTTAGATAAAAGAACTACTGTGTCAAAATGATTAGTGATGTTTGTTTATGAATTCTCTTTTAACAGAAGACTGGACAAAATCTATTAAAGTTTGCTGTTTTGTGGAGTTATGTGTATAACCACATTTAGTACACACACACACACACACACACACACACACACGCACGCACGCATGCACATACTTCAAATTGGAAAAAAAGATAAAAAGATACATAAGATCAGGTCACTGCCCTCTGGGAACAAGTATACATGTATATCCATTTATTATTTCATTTAGTAAATATTTACTAAGTGCACTTAGGTACCAGGGTACACAGATAAATGTTGTCCATGGTCTTATGAACCAATAGTCTAATGGAGAAGCCAGTCTTCTACATCCAAGAAATTAGTGTAACTTCTAAAATACAAGTACATATGAAATACTACAGGAACATAATGCCATAGCAACATTTTTGCCAACTATCAGAAAGAATTCATGGTTGTACCTTTACCAAAATTTAGGTTTTATTGAAAGTTGAGGCAGAGATTAATGAAATACTATAAAGTTTACAATCTGTTAAATTGACTAGAGGCAAATCAGTGGGTAGAAAGACATTTAATTAAAATATGATTCCTCAACAAACGCAAATTACTGCCAAGTTCTTTAAATTTCTAAAGTATCTCACTACTTTAGGAAAATATAACCTTGATTGTAGTGAAGGGTCTATTAAGTAACACAAGCCACTGAAGTGTGACATTTGGGACAAGAATGTCTGTTCACCCTCTTCATAAACAGGTAAACAACCAACAGGAAGAATGTAAAAGTCTCTCAGCTCCCTGACCTAAAGCTCACCGGCGTGCCAGAGAGAACAAAGCAGGAATGGTCTTGGCACTGGGTGGAAAAATCAAGAAGAACCACTGCCATCACCTTAGGATGCTCTGTATCTCGTGCTCGTGTGTGTGTGTGTGTGTGTGTGTGTGTGTGCGCGCGCGCACACACACACGCCCACACCCCACACCTATGTCCACACCCATGGTAATGGTGACTAAACCCAGGGGGTGTTTACCTCTGAGCTACACCTTCAGCCCTATTTATTTTTTTACTTGGAAACAGGGTCTCACTAAGTTGCTGAGACTCGCCTTGGACCTATGATCTCTTGTCTCAGTTCTCAAGTACTGGGATTGCAGGTATGCACCACTGAACCCCAATTCTGCCTCTCTTTTTATGTGACCAGTGTCTCATTTCCACTGTCACTGCCACTCCTGAAAGCAGGCTCAAGGTTCAACTTAATTCAATGGAACACAAGCTGAGACTGCAAATTTTCTAAAACTCGTACTGGGCAAATACTTTCCCCCCATGTTTGAAAGTATACAAAGTTCTTGAAAGAATTACTCTTAAACCCTCAGACCCCATTCTTACATGGAGCACAAAAAGAAGAAAACCCATTTAGAAAAGAAAATTGAAATGTCTTTTTCCTAGCTATAAAGCATTACCACCTAGTCACAGGGACTACATGAGCAGTTGTATATTTCTCAAATATTTTTCTGTCATTCCCAATTTTCCATGCATTTAATAAATACTCATTATGTTCTAGACTTGGGACTATAAACTTTTGCTTAAAGGGCCAGACAGCACATATTTAAAGTTTTGCAGAGCAAAACATGAAATTAAGGAAATTATGTAGATACTTATATAATCACTTAAATATACACTATTTCATATACATAAAACTATTATTAGTTCATAGAAAAATGGGCCATAATCAATAAGACCAATATTAATAACATATACTTTTTCATCTAACTCTCAGCTACCTGGGGAGGTGGGTCCTAGTCCTCTTGTTTTTCAGATAAGGAGATGAAGCTCAGAGTAGGCATGTGTCTTGGCTGTGTGAGAGGTCTTAAGAGCCAGGATTCAAAGTTATGTCTTGTGGGTAACAGCAAACAATATCTTTGACACCCTACATGTAGTTCTTTCACATCCAGAGACAGATGAAATGATTTCTACTAATTCTGATTAAGGAGTGTATTCTCAAATACTTACCAGATGTGATATAAATTTTGATTAATATTTGTGATAAGACAGTAAGCATTTATGATTTCAGTGATCCAACAACATCCTAGTTCTTAAGTCCTAGATCGCTTTTGATTATCAGGGCATTCAATGGAGAAGTCACAGTTATAGCCCTCTTTTATGAGGGAGGAAACTGAGAAAGAAAGGTTAAATAATTTGCCTAAGATCTTAGTACTACTCTATAACTGAGGTAATACTTTATTCCAGGTTTTCCTAAAGTCACAAGTCTAGTTGTTTTAAGATCCAATGTTAGCCTTGCATAAATAAAATGAACAAAACAAATAAAGGACTGTGAATATAGCTTAGAAGTAGAATGTCCTTGGGTTCAATCCCCAGTACCATTAAAAAAAAAAAAAAAAAAAAGACTCAATGCTCTGTTTCAATCTGATGAGACTTTTTTTCCCCCTTCATCCTGTTCTGGAATAATGACTTCCTGCCTTCCATCTTTTAGGAAACTTATGAGCAGCCATGTTGGTGATATTGACATATTTTCACATGTAAAAAGGAATTCAAAAGGAATGTAGTCACCAAACATAGGACATTAGAACAAAGAAAATGCTGGAGTTTGCCATGGGGTAAAGTTTGACCATCTTGAAGTAACGCAGAGTAATACCTCATCTGTTCTCTACATGAAGTGTTTTCTTACTGCAAAGATAGATGTTCACAAGAAACAAAATCTGATGCCATAACACATTAGCATTGTTCCATCTGGGTGACAGACATTTTTCATGCTATCTGCCAAATCATAATGAATTGCAATGGAAGTTGTTTAGGACTGTGTTGGAAGGTTTTGTAGGCCAAGTCTGAAGTCAGCAGGAATAAGTATTTTGACTGATTCGCTGTGTCTGCTGAGTTAGAAGAGCTGAGGCACCCTATCTACAGACCTTTGCATAACACTTTCTACTGTTACCACAGTCCTGTTACTGTTCTACTCTCATTTTTGGAGCTCAAAATTTCTGAATGTAATCTGAATGTTAATATATATTTCTGTACAGAAAGTAGCCTGATATCTACAAGCCTAGCTCTCTTAACTACTACATTTCTGATATGCAAATTATTTAACTAGCACTTCAGTTCACTGAATGGTCTTTTGTGAACTTGGTTATATAAATCCTAATGGGCAGTAACATCCATTCTCAGTCAACTGACAAGGATACATTTTCTAAATTGGCAATGCAGAAGAGCAAACCTCAGACTGGTAAATTCACAGAGGTAAACCTCTTATGACCTCTTAGAAGCAAAATGGTAGGATGGCATTCTTAAAAAAAAAAAAAAAAATCTACCAAATGTATCTTCTAAATTGAACAAAGAATGTATTTAATATAAGTTTAAATCAACCACTTCTAATTTTAATAATTTTCTTTCTTAAATTTTTCTTCACAGATGAGTTAGGCCAGTCTTAGATGTTTAATTCTATACACAAACTCTCACCATCTGTCATTATGAAGTTTAAAACCAGTCTGAGCACCAAACAAGAGAAGCCAAGTCCTCTACCAGCCTCTGATTTTATGAGCTTGCCAACATTACTTACATTCTGATCTTACTTTTGAATCCAGTATTTCTTTCTCAAGCCCAAACACACTCCATTTGTGACAACACGTTTTTCATGTCCTTGCATCATTGCAACTAAACCCATGTTTCTAGTTTTACCTTTCGAACATTGGCCAAACGATTCATCATCAAGGATTCCTCTCGGTCATCGTCGTCATCCAAGTCCAGCATCGGCATGCCAAAGGGGTCAATGATGCTGCAGCACCGGGAGCCTTCATCTCTGGGATCAAAGGGGTCCACAATTATAGGCTCAGTTCCTTTGATCTCACAACGACAGAAGGGGCAGCCCTGGCCATCTGACTCCTAAACAAAGAAAATGTACTGATTGGTCTTGGTTAAAAAACAAACAGTTCTGAGACACATCAATGTTCTACATCTGTAAAAAGTTGCAAAAAAAAGGTGTATGGGTAGGAAGTATGAGAAGAAGAAAAGAAGAAAAAGGAATAACTTTTCTTTTTTCTGATGTTCACTTAAAATTCTTATGTATCAAGTCGTTAAAGTTTTACAGAACACTGAAGATTCAATTGTTTCTGTATGAAAAGAAAACAGTACTAGTTAAATATTTTAAAAAGGACATTTTGGTAAAAAATCAAAATAAAGTAGTATCAATAAAAACAATCCATTTCAAAGCCCATTTAGAAAAAGTTTCTGTGCATATAACTAAGTATAAGTATTTTAATTGCCTATATCTTTTAAAATCTTGATTTTAAAGGAACTGGGGGGGGGGGATTTATCTTTAACACTATTATCTATCCAGAAAGCCAGCCATCTTGATGTAGCTCATTTGGAATATGCTACTCTGTGAGATATTGAGTTTTGCCCTTAATCTTACATTCAAACTAGATACTGCGAAAAGATTTATCCATAAATTTTGAGGTTACAAATGTCTTTATTGATAATGATCGGAGGTTTGTTCAAAGTCTCTTTCAAATTTCTCTACTGCATTCAGATTTCCCAATTATCAGGGAATTAAGATAACAATGTTTTCTCACCCTGCCTACTATAGATAGATGAAATATAAAATTCAACACCTATTATTGTTTTTGCATTATACCTTGATGACTTCAGCAGTGTGCTATTCCACTGACATTACATACATACGTGAGAATACCAGCACCGATCTCATGATCTCATTGTCTTGTATGAGGAAGGGGGAATGGAGAGGGAGGTGCTAACCAAATGTTGTGTGAATGCAGGTATGTCACACTATAATGCACCAATAAAGGCATGAAAATAAAAAATAAAACCATAAAATTATTTTAAGGGAGAAATGGGGAAAATTAGCATCATTTTAGAGATTAGACCAGGATGGATAAAGAAAATATCCTGTACTTATCTGCAGTCTCACCCATTTGTTTTAAAAAGAAACAGGTAATTTACCTGCCCTACTCAGGTAACTGCTGGAAGAATTTCCTTGCTCTTCTCTCACTGGAAAACTACCATACATCTACTCTGTGGCAAAAACATTGGTGGGTAGTTTCTTCAAACTTCTCTTCGACTAACAAATTAAATATCTTCTTTGCCATGTAAATTGTCAAATAAAAGAAAAACAAGCACTCTGAATTACTTAACAAAAAGAAACTGCAATATTTCCTTAGTCATCTGCTTTTATCTAATTTGAAAAAAAAAATCCTGGAATGGTAAAATTGCTAAAATGGCATGAAGAAATACAGAAGTCTATATAGAATCCTTTGATGTCCACTACCACACATGTTTAGGTCTGGTGGGCTTCAGAGTACTTCTGATTCATGGCAGATGATAAATTAAGGCTTAAATTCTTCCAGTGTGAATAACCTCTTCACATTGATATTTTTAACACAAAAGTAAATATTTAAGGAAACTTAAAACTTCTTTACATTTTTCAATAACAAAAACAAATTTAAGAGCATACTCAGTATATGCTATCATCTAGACAAAATCTTGTATTAGGAAAGGGATCAATATTGTGTGCCTATGGTGGACTCCTTTTATAGATCTACATAAGACAATTTCAAAAAGCTAGGTTCAGGCTGAGTATAGTGGTACATGCCTATAAGCCCAGGATCTAGGAGGATGAGGCAGGAGGAACTCAGGTTTAAGGCCAGCTTCAGCAGCTTAGTGAGACCCTCAGCAACTTAGACCTGGTTTCAAAATAATAAAAAATAAAAAGGGCTAGGGGTGTGGCTTGGAGGTAGATTGCCCCTGGTTCAATCCCCAGTACTGAAAACAAAATAAAAGCTAGATCTATTATAAATGGATAAACTATGAAAGAGCTGCTGTTCCTTATATCTTTAGTAAAAGAAAAATAGAAAGCAGTACTCTGAGCTCTAAGTGGACATTTCCTTCACAAATACACTTAACATTTCAAACATATACAAAAATAAAGAGAAAAGTATAAAATTATTCTGTATGTGCCTATCCCCCAACATCAACAATTATTTTACACCCTGTCTAGTCTCCCTCATACCTTCACTTGCTCCCTCCACCTTTGGAGCTATTTTGAAGCATGTCCTGTATATTATATAAATTCATCAAAAACTTTTTTAGTGTGTGTAACTGAAAACAAAATATATTAGATAACTAACTACAAAGTAATTAATATAACTAAATGTTATTTTACTCAATCTAAAAGAATTTAAGTCATTAATTGTGAGTGCAGTGTTTGGAATGTGTAATCAATTCTATAAGGCTACAGAGATTCTTAGAACCTCCAAAGCTAATTTAATGTTACTTTGGTTAAGGATGAGTTTCAGTTTATAATATCTATTTCCTCATAAGGATAACTGAAAAGATCTTAGTTTTGAAGGGAGAGGAGGTGAAAGGCAACAAGTGTTTTGATAATACAAGAAAAAGAATGGGAATGGGAATGGTTTATCTAAAACAGAATTTATGTAGTGTTTTCTTTAACCCTCCTACCTGAAAGTTTTATGTTGTAAAATCACTGATGTGTGTTAGAGTAGCTGCTATAAGAGCAGATATCACAAATGATCTCTTCTCTTCAGCTTTACTTGTTGAAGTTCACATTACTCATGGATCAATAGAACAGCTGCAATTAACATTCATTTTGATTTGTAAATGGATCACACTGTCTCCTGAATGGCACTTACTTAATATGACTTCACCCATCCGTCTTTCTTTATAAACTGACTACTCTCATATGCAAAATATGTTAACCATAAATTCTCAGATGCCACTTGGGTTACTGTGCCCTGGTTTCTGTCATGTGATTGATTGAATACACACCAAGAATGTCTATAACAGACATATAACTCATCAGGATTGTGTTTCAATAATTAAAATAATGTTTCTGTCAACCCATACTTAAGGCCAGATCAAAAACATACTTTAATGAAGAATGTCCAGTAAGCAACGCCTTTCCTAGTCCTCAACATATTCATATTCTGTAAATGTTAAGAGGAAGTATTTAGGACTTCATCTATTCTAATTGACTCATGTATTTCACTTCCTCAAATAAGAACTATGTCCAAAATCAGAGGATATAGATGTTAACCAGAGAATACCACACATGTCTAAAACTCATCAATGTAACATATTCATGATAAAGTAATTTAGACTCATGCCCAATCTGTTGATATTAAAAATTAATGCTATACTTTAAGTAACCTCAGAATAAGTTAAAATTGACAGATAAGTAGTAATTTTTTAAACCTCCCAAATCAAATACCCCTTTCCCCCCCAAAAATCTTATGTAAATATTACAATAAATACTCTCAATACCGTATCATCAATATCATTATTTGTCAGTTACTTTTCATATTTTTTAAATGCTGCTCAGGTAGACATACTATATCTTAAATATTTCCTCTTAAATATTTCTTAAGATAAATATTACCTAGCACAATTTATTTGCTTTCTATTAGAGGCACACTTTGACATACGGTCAATCACTTTATTCTTTCTAATGTATAAAACCCAAAGGGCATGGAGGACTCTGGGGAATATATACAGGCTTGTCTCATTTTGGAGTCTATTTTATATTTTCACTGTGTGTGTTTGTATGTGAGTGTGTGTGTGTGTGTGTGTGTGTGTGTGTGTTCCCTTATCAATAGCTTCCAGTTTAAACAGTTTATATTATCTTTCTGAATTTTATGTAACTTTAAACCCATCATAAATAAATCAAATATAATTGAACATTATATTTGATATATATAGAAATAAATTATATATTTATATAAATAAACAGAGTAGTCTAGGTCTATACTAAGCATTTTCAAAGCATAGTACTTCCTACAGATACTCAACAACTTCTTGATGAAAGAATAAATTAAGATAGTTAATAGTAATCTTAGACAAAATGACTCGGGGGGGGTGGAAAATCTTTCGTTTTGATGCTTTTTTATGATTAATAATGAAAGAAGATAGCCGGGCGTGGTGGCGCACGCTTGTAATCCCAGCATTCGGGAGGCTGAGACCGGAGGATCCGGGTTCGCGACCAGCCTCAGCTACCTAGTGAGGCACTCTGCAACTTAGTGAGACTCGGTTTCAAAATAAAGAATAAAAAATAGGGCTGGGGGTGTAGCTCGGAGGTAAAATGCCCCTGAGTTCAATCCCCAGTACCGCAAAAAAAAAAAAAAAAATAATGAAAGAAGATATTAATGAATATAGATTCCGCTAATTTTGATTTTGGCATGTGTGATGAAGCAGAAAAAATGCAGATATTCTGAATCAAGACACTAAGATTGGACTTCTATCTCTACCAGTTATGCTGTGTGACACTGGACAAGTCAATGGCATCTTATTTGCAAGATAAAATGGAATAATGCAACAATTTAAGGGACAACTGCAAGACTGAGATAAATCTGTTCAATGTTCTATAAAGTGCCACACAAATTCCAGCTATCATAATTACTATAAGAAACCTCAAAAATAAAGAAATATAATGAGAAAACATATCTTAGCATCTGGAACAAAATATTTCCATGGAAATTTATTTACCAATTCAGTGAAAATGATTTTAAAAAGTACAGAATTTTTTCTGTGCATTACTTCAACATAACTGAAAACATATCTCTTAACCTATACTATCAGCTACTATATTTGGAACAAAAGTAATTAAAATTCTAAGCACTATTGAATGTATTTTCTATAATATTAGCTAATTTAACCCTATAACATAGGTACAACTGTCATTCCCATTTTACCAAAAAGAAAACTTAGAATTTATGTAATAAGACACAGGTCACAGAGCTGGGATGTACTGAGTAGGAAATGACAACAAGTGGTCAGCTTCAAAACACAGCTTTATACTGACAAAGATAATTCATTTTTCACTTTGGAAGGGAAATTTGTAGAATACAGTTTAGAGTTTGTGCCATTCAGGAACTCAGAAGTCATTTTCTAGATTCCTTGAAAAAGGACACAGAGAAACAATTCCTTGTGTTGTACCTCCTACAGGATCTGTAGCATCCCTGCTGGGTAACACACTGCTGAACAAAGAATGATGAGGAGAAGTTCAAGGCTACAGAGAGAAATGTTTTGTTAATACCCTATTAACATGTGGAAGTGAAAGAAAACTCTCCAAGCTTTACTAACCAAGGGTAGAACAAAAATGCCGTGCACAGAGCAATGCTGCTTCACAGATGCCTCTGGAAAGGTGATTATTGGACTTATTTAGTATTCTGTGCCAACACTGGCATGCTTATTCAATTTATTAAATAACACAGATGTTTCAGAAGGAGAAAAGAGCATCTGACACCTCTTCAGGGGCATGACTAATGGGCCATTATGACAGCAATTAAAGAGTAACCACTTGCAGCCTGTAACAACTAACTGACACCACTACCGTGCATTTCTTAGGTTTTCTGTTAATTACATAAAATTTAGGTCTCTAATGAATTTCAATTAAAGCAAAGCAGGGCATCAAATAGAAGGAAATGCTGGTGAAGAATGACTTGATAAAAATGTACACTGGCTGAACACATTATGTTTTATGGTCAAGGTTTAATATTTCCTATTGGATTTTGACTGATTTATCATAGCTTCTTGGCAGACATGCAGCCTTTAAAATCATTTTCCTATCAGCACATTCAACCAAAGTAGTGAAAAGTAACAAGAAATGTCTAGCATCCATAATTGAATTTGAAGGATAACAGGATACTCATTTTAAATAATTATTAATACCATCCTCCTCCATAAAACTTTCAGATTCATGTTAACTTCTTGAAGACAGGCACCGTGTCTGAGTGTTCTTAGCTCAGAGATCAGTATGGAACCTGGGGCCCAGCACCGCTCAGTGAATATTTCTTAAATTAATGAAAAAACGAATAAATTTGAAATCTTAGGGAACGATGATTCAAACAATCCAGATTTGCTTTGACCAATTAGGGTAAATAAAACAAAACAAAATATCCCTTTATACAATTTAGCCTAAAAACAAGTTTTTCTCTGATTGGTAGAGAAAAAAAATCACATAAAATCAAATAAAATGCACTGGTTTAAAGTAATAAAACAAAATCCAAAACAAAACAAAACAAACAAACAAAAAACACCAAAACCAAAACAGCACTATACCCTTTCTGAATCAGGAAAAAATTGAAAAAGAGAGACCTATATTACTACCTACACCCAAGTTCTGAACCCTAACATTCAGAATATTTCCTGCTATAACTACAAGTTTAGATGCAAGGTTTAATAATACACTGCAAAACTAATTCACATTTTCACCATCAATTAGATTAAGTCCAGTGAACCCCAAATTGAGGTTACTGATGCAAGGTTTTTAGAATATCTAATGTTTTCTAAGTATGTTTTAACTGGATTATAAAACTTACAAGACTTCTATTTTATTAAATAATGGGGACAATTTGCAATGTACTTTTTTTTTTTTTTGAGGTACTGGGGATTGAACCCAGGGGCATTCTACCTCCGACCTACACCCCCAGCCCTATTTTTTATTCTTTATTTTGAAACAAGGTCTCACTAAGTTGCAGAGAGACTTACTAAGTAGCTGAGGTTGGCTGTGACCCCAGAATATTTCCCTCCTATTTTAGCCTCCCAAGTACTGGGATTACAAGCATGGGCCACCACACCTGGCTTGCAATGTACTTTTTTTTTTTTTTTTTTTTTTTTGTAGTACTGGGGATTGAAACCAGGGGCATTCTACCTCCGAGCTACACCCCCAGCCCTACTTTTTATTCTTTCTTTTGAAATAGGGTCTCACTAAGTTGCAGAGTGCCTCACTAGGTAGCTGAGGCTGGCTGCAAACGCGGATCTTCCGGTCTCAGCCTCCCAAATGCTGGGATTACAAGTGTGCGCCACCGTGCCCTACTTGCAATGTACTTTTAAATGATCAGAAACATTGCTGATAATGCAGTGACCTGCCAAAACAGATCTGCCTGTCGAACAGAAGCAAGATGTGTTTGAAGTCTGTATGTAAATATAGAAATGCTGGGTTGCGTAAAAGTGAAAATGTTGAAAGCTGAGGCTTACTTGACTAGTACAATCCCAATGAAATATATAGACTATGGAATATCACTTTAGAATTCTCAAAGTGCCCTAAGAACAAGTTTATTTAGAGGGAGGAAAACTTGAATCAGGATCACAGTGGATGTGTCTTGGTATTAAAAAAAGTGATGAACAGAAACTTGGTCTTACTGCCTTTGGGTTAGTGTCACTAGTATTATAAACAAAAAGTAAATAATAGGGTTCACAGATAAGTGGAAAAAATCAAAATGAGAAAAATTGAAGGTAATCACATAATAGCTACTGCAAGGAAGAAGTGGCGGGGGCAGGGAATCTGAGAATTTTCAAGACTCATTTTCAGACCTGGAGCAAGACAAAAGTTCTCTGAAAGATCCCAGATACATCTCAGAAAATAACTGGAGAGAAGAAAGCATTATAAAGCTTTTCTCAATTTATCTACAAAATTGTCTTTTTAATTTAACATAATCTTAGAACTCTTCTTTCATTATCTAACACAAAGTCTGTAACTGCTAATCAAGTAACTACACATATGTAGATACCTTACCAGCAAAAAGAGATTCTATACTAGGCAAAGTAATACACATTCTACAAGAGAAACGTGCAAATATTTACAATGTAATGAGGTCAGAATTTACAGAGCTATTTACAAATAATACATTAGACTATTTATTAGTAGAATACTGTTTTATGTGGGAAGAATTGAAAATTAATACTGAAAGCTTTTGCACAGATTTTTCCTTGACCTATATGTAAAGATTAGTTTAGTACAATAAAATGATTCACTAGTGGCATAAGTGTGATTTAACATGATTATTATTTTGACCTTTTGAATACTTCTGAATTTGTCATTTTTTTAGAACTTAGCAAACTATGTTATTACTCTCTCACATAGCTTCTGCTAATATTTAATCTAAGCATTGTTTCAGCTTAACAATTTATGTACTTCCTCAATTTCTAAAAGTAAAACTGAGAAGTACTTCAGTGTAAAAAAAGAGAAATAGCTAATGTTAACATTTGATAAATACTACAGGACATCTCTTCATATAAGGTCACTAGATCAATATGAAAAATCATGAAATGAATCAAGGAATTGATTAATAACCAGCAAGGGGAATTACATACTTTAAAAAATGCATAGTAATGTATAGGAAAATTCTGGTGATGTAGAAGGCAAAAAATTAATAGAATAGCAATAACAACTGGGAAATATCTTTATTTTTTTATATATGATACAAATTATTCACAAACTTGATAAGTAAAATATAAAGCACTGGCCCAGAAATGTTTTAAAAAGGTAAAACTACTTAAAGTACACAGAATTTAAAAAATAATAATTTTCTTATTTTATATTTTGCCATACTTTTTAACTTACCCTCAGCTATAAGATAAACGGATACTCTATACAATGCCTCAAACAATAAATTTTATTAATCCAAGGTTTCTGCCAGGCTAATAGGAGCTTCTGATTCTTAATTCACTTAACGTCTAATTACTAAGCACAATATCAACTTAAAGATGTGGATTCCTAAACTGGGCATGGTGGTGCATGCTTGTAATCCCATATTTAGGAGGCTAAGACTGGAGGACCCCGGTTCATGGTCAGCCTCAGCTACTTAGTGAGGCCCTCTGCAACTTAGTGAGACTCTGTTTCAAAATAAAGAATAAAAAATAGGGCTGGTGGTGTAGCTCGGAGATAAAATGCCTCTGGGTTCAATCCCCAATACCACACACACACACACACACACACACACACACACACACACACACAAATGTAGATTTCTCAACATGTATATATGTACATAGTCCAATACAGGAGCCTCATGAAAAATGGCGAGATACACAGGCTCTGCATGGAGGAAACAGTACTAGGGGTTTGGACAGGGCTTGCATTCTGGTTTTCTTTAGAGAAAATGCAAAACTTGTAGTTTCTTTGTACTTGCGAGAACTATACCACCATACTGAATGCCAGAGTCATTTCAAAGGGATTACAGATACAATCTGTCCTCTTTGTTAGTTTAGTACTTATCCTGAAATACAAATAGGTACCAAGGAAATCAGTCCTAAGTAGTCCTTCCCAGGCAGTCAGGCACAGAGCCAACAGTATCTCTTTAACACCTTCTACAGATACATTTGAAAAACACTTGTAAACAATTTTGTCTTCTTCCAGCATACCTATATTTATTAGAAGTCATTTTGGTTGTTTTTTTTTGTATTTTTGGCACTGGGGATTGAACCCAGGAGCACTCTACCACTGAGCAATAGTCCCAGGGCTTTTATTTTGAAACTGGGTCTCTCTTAAGTTGCTGAGACTTTTGATCCTCCTGTCTCAGCCTCCCAAGTACTACAATTACAGACATGTACCATTATGCCTGACTTGGATCTTAAAATGGCATTGCCAAGTTTACATAAATAGCAATTAAGTATTTAGAGGCTGAGAACAATTTCTGTTGAAGCTATGCTGAGCCTCCAACTCCACCTCCACCTTCCTCCAATCTCTCCTTGTACTATGCATATTCATCAACATGAGGAAGGGATACCAGGAAATAAAAACAAGGATATCAAGAAAAACCTAAGGCAAAATGTAAACAAAAAGCATAATGAAGGACAGATATGCAGAGGTGTTGAAGAATTTTACTAAGGTAGCAAAACTGTCTGGGAGCTTAGAAAGAACTCTGAAAATGTAAACCTATTTTCGTTCATATACTAGTTTTTCCTCTTTTTTGTTACCCTTTTAAAAAATCTCCCCAAATAAACAACAACAACAAAAAAAGGTTCTTTTTAAACTGTGAAAATCATTATATTTTATTACCAACTAACAAGATCGACAGGCACCATTCCCCTCTACCGCCTCCATCCATGAACCTCGAAGCCCATCCTTTCTCACAATAATGCAGAGAGTCAGGGCTGGAGAGAGACCACCACGAACTAGAAGGGCTCAGGAAAAGGCTAAGAGATTACTGATTATATACTCATCTATAGAATTTTTTTAAAGGTGTAAAAATTCAATTATTATCTTTTTAGATTCCTCTAAATATTTCCAGTTTCAATATGACTATGGTAAATAGTAGCCACAAAAACAAACAAACAACAAAAAAAACTTGCTCAAAATATTCTGTGAATCTTTCAAGTAGACAAAACTGGAATTCTTTCCAAAGGTCAACTTTTAAATTGCCAATTTTCATTACAGATAAAAGAAGATAAGAAAGTTCTTGGAAAAAACTAGTTATTCTCTAGGCCCTATTATAAAGCATCAAATCAATTTAACATGTATTTATTGAATGCCTGTCTATAGGTAGGGAGTTATCTTAGATTTGGCTTCTGTAAGCTGGAAATTTTACTGCCTATTTTGTTGGGACCTGTTGGGGACACATTTTTCTCTGATTCTCCAATTTTAGCCCTACAAAGCAACCAAAGACATACATGACACAGAACAATATCTCCTCAGGAGGAAACAGATTTGGTTGAAAATATCAACATAACATTTATCTACTGTTTTGGTTAGATACTGAATGTTCCCTGAAGAGCTCATGCTGATTATGTAATTAAGTTGATATAATTAAGTCATGAGGGTTGCTATGAATTCACTGGTGATAACCTTGGCAGATGGTGTGTGGCTAGAGGTGGGTCCCTGGGGGTGTAGCCTTATGGAATGTAGCTTTTGTCTTTGAATCCCCTTGCTTGTTCTTTTGCTTCCAGCCTTCAGCATCCATGATGTGAGAACACAGTCCTTGTGCTCTCCCTCTTTTCACTTTGGAGCTATGAGCTCCAAAGACCTGGTGTGACATGGAGTGAACTCTGAAATTTCCAAAAATTGTGAGAAAGAAATCTTTCTTCTTCTGAGTTGTGTGGTCAGCTGTTTTGGATCACAACAGTGAGGATGACGACTGACATCTACCACAGATCACTTTGCTTCAGAATCTAACTATATGATAGTTAGATTCTGAAGCATGATCTGACCAACAGTGAGCTATATAAATAGGATGAGTGGGTCATATCTATATGTTGTCCTGAAATTACTTAAAATTAGTATGAAACCAAGTTACACATGGCAAAGAAACAAACTATAAAATACAGAAAAAAATCAAATTATATAAACTCAAACATGAGACCTTCCTAAATAAAGCACTTATCAGTAATCCTTTCTGAATCATTAAAATGAGGAAAATGAAACAAAACGCATCCATGGGAATATAAGGAAGACACACACATTACTAAATAAGTCCTGAACATACCTGCCACGCTGTGAGGCAAGAGGTGCACATCAAATGCCCACAAGGCTCAATCTTGACATCTTTGTCATTCTCTGCACAAATTTTACAAAGCTGAAAAGTAGAGCCCATTTCACAATATAATTCATATTGTTCCTGGAATATGGGGAGGGGAAAGAGGTAATGTTAATATATTTCTATTGTGAACTGTTAATATTGAGTACAGAGGCTTACGGTAAATATCCCACACATGATCCTGTCAAACTGATGCTACTATTTAAGACATGCTTAAAATCGATAATCTACAAAATCAATTTTTAAAACATTTCAAGTTTTACCAGCAATTTTATGACTTTTTTAATATTGTGGATTATTTCATGTCTCATATTATTCATTTAAGGGGAGGGTCTTAAATAGTCACAAGGAGGGTCTTTCAACAGTCACAAGACAAAACCCATGGTTTTAAAATGGCAACATAAGTGACTTAATCTTCTTCATAAATAATACCTGCTCATCTAATTTCACTGTCAAATTGAAAAAAAAAATACCATTCTGGCTGAACATTAAATTTTATATCTCAGATATCTTTAGAAATCCCGGAATCAAAGACAAGCAATGTTTGCCCTTCCTGCTTGCTACAGACTATGACTACACTTACTATTTCATATAATCCCCAAAATATAAGACATACTGTATTTAAGAAAAATACCTGGGGTTCAGTAAGCTTAAATCCTACTCTTCAAATTCTAAATTAAGTTTCTAATTCTAAAGTTCATGCAATTTGCTTATGTAACATTGTCAAGAAAACTAATCATTTCAGTAATTAAAACTAGTTTATTAAACTTCAGTTCTTTTGATTTACTATGATTTTAGCTTAAAATATTTAGCATAGCAAAAATTTTATGTTAAAATATCAAAAAGATCTATGCCATAAAGATATAGATTGGTAAATATAAAGAAAATACTTTAAAGTGCTGTTTATGAGGGATAAGAAAATTATGAATAAAAATATGTGTAAAAAGCAAAGTTTTAGTCCAGTGCCTATAATGTACCAATGTACCTGACAGAATAAATGATATAGAGACTATAATATTATACTCCTGGTGAAAAACACATATATGCATACATACACATACATAGATACACATACATGCACATGCACAAGTATAAATACTGTATCTACTACAATTTATGTATATGTGAGTACACACAATTTTTTTGGAAAATTAGAAAAAAAACATGAAAACAGATCAAGATGGAAAAGAACTATTAACTAAAGTAATTCAAAATAAGTTATAAATTACTGACATTCCTAAATTAATAGGTAACTACTCATGCTAATAGCTATCAAAGCAAGTGTGCAATTATAAAAAATTATAAGGTAAAATCACAGAGGCAAAATTTAAGGCAACCTAAGGGGTAAGAATACTCATAAGTAACTTATGAGATTGGTATTACTCCTGAAGATTTATTTTTAAACAATAGCTTTATAAACAGGAACTGTCACATGTTAGTATCCTATTACACAGAGAATACACCAAAAAATACACCAAACATAATTTAAAATATGGCAAATCATATACTAAATTATAAAAGCTATCCACAAACTGTACATATAAATGCCAACAGTGTTTCACCTAATAATATTAAGAACATAGGGACTGAAACCTGGAGAATTACAAAGTAAATAATTTTGTACAGTCATATCAAAACAAAACAAAACAAAAAAACCTATTATTGTCTTATTGTCTCTCTGGTTTAGTTTTTTTTTCCTTTGATTTTTAGTACTTACTTATAGAAATCATGACAATATCTAAAATACAAAATATTTTTAAATTAGACTCTGCAAAATAAAATGGGCAAGCTTACCCTTCATTCTCTCTCCAATCCACAATCCTTTTTATTCCCTCAGTTAAACTGTATTACCATCTGATGTTTCCTGAAATGTGTACTCTTATGTTCATATATGGTAACTTATTTATTTATAAAAATTAGATATATAATGTAATTTTACAAAACAAAATGCTACACAATGCTCTATATAAATGCAGAAGTTCCTGTGTAAACATGAAGAGCTACCTCCCTCCTGTTGATGGCTTCAAAAAAGTACTATGAGTATGCTATGGTTTATTTAATCTATTACTGAGTATTTTGGTATTTGGTAATTTTTCACTTTTATGACAAATGCTATAGTGAGCACCCTGATGTATGGCAGTGATACTTTGATGGAATTAAGATGAAAAATGCTTTCATTTAGGTTTTTATTTTTTTTCTTCTTCTTTTTTTTCTTTTTTGGTTCTGAGTATTGAACCCAGGGACCTTTTACCTCCAAGCTATACCCTAATCATTTTTATTTTTATTTTGAAACAGAGTCTTGTTAAGTTGCTGAGGATGGCCTCAAACCTGCAATCCTCCTCTTCTATAATCCCAAGTATTGGATTACAAGTGCGCCCCACGGCACCAGGCTCATTTAGATTTTTTATCAGTACTCAATATTACTCTAAAAAAAATGTTCACAAACTCATTGTCTTATCACCCCCTTTTCAGGAAAAAAAAATACTCAGCACTTCTTGGAAATCTATCTCCTTTAAGGAAATGAACAGAAAGATGCAGTGACAGATCTGCTTTCTTTTAAGTATGTATATTTTATTCCAGCAAGGATTTAACAAGTTACAGTCTCACTCATAACATATGAGACTATCAACAATGGATTTAGAAAAACAGAATTATCTTCAAAAGTCTTCAATTCCCATTTGATTCTAAAAGTTACGACAGTCGGGCCTGGTGGAGCATACTTGTAATCCCAGTACATGGGAGGCTGAGACAGGAGGACCTCAGGTTTGCTGCCAGCCTCAGCTATTTCAAAATAAAGAATAAAAAATAGAAAAATAGGGCTGGGGATGTATCTTTGGGGTAGAATGATCCTGGGTTCAATCTCTAGTACCACAAAAAAAAAAAAAAAAAGTTATGGCATAACATTTCTAATATTTTTTGAAGGTTTCTAAATTGAGGCTTTCTCCTCACATCTATCTACCTCCTCACATTTATCTATCTCCTTAAAAATGCCAATATCGCATTGTAAGCAAAAACATTAACACACGCTGTATACAAAATATGTATTGTAATTTCTTTATATTCTTACAATTCCTAAAGTTAACATTTGTATTACATACTTGTGCATGATTTTAGCTATAGTATATGTAAAGAATCTAATATATATCAAAGTTTTTATTCTTTTTTTTTTACAGAAATTGTCCTTACCTGTGTAACTTTTATATGATCATGGGGTGTAGGCTCACATAATCCCGTTAAATCAGGATTATAACTTCTCCCATCAGGATAAAGATAACTGAATTTAAACAGAAACTTTATTACTTTCTGTACATAAGTTTTAATTGCATTTAAAACTAATCAGATTCTCCTGTATTCAAATATGCTTTTTTATGTTTCAATTCTGTATGACAAATCAATGACATACTTTCACGATACTGTATGCTAATTTTAGGACATTTGAAATGTTGAAATCACTTTCATATCACAAATATATAATATGGACTGCTATTAGGCAACCATTTTCAATTAAATATCTTTAATATATGTCCCTTATAAAAATTAAAATTAACTTTACTTGTCAATTATATCCCATTCCAAAACAGTTTGATATACATCTATTTGCAATTATTACATCCTTCATGTGAAACCACATAATGTTAACTCTATCATTTTACATCATGTTTAGTATCACATACAAAGAAAAACAGAACTAAAGGCCATAACTTTCCTGTAAGTTGTTCAAATAATTCTATGGTGTTTCATTTTCTACAGTTTCCTAATCTCTTTCTTCTGACTCACCTTCCATTTACTTTAAAATATATACATGTGACCTAGCACCCATACACATGACATACATGCATACAAACATTTTATAAAAAAGGCAATGTTACAATTCTATGTTATATTGACATCAATAAAGGTATAAACATAGAATGGTATAGAAATAAGTTTCTATTATAAGAAAGAGTAGAAATCTGAATTACAAGTTATAGTAACCATCTAATGTGTTAAATCAGTTTTAGTCATTAGTTAGAAATTCATTAAAAATCATTTATTATCAGGAATTATGGTTAATCCTGTTTAATTCAAGCCTGTATTACAAGGCTTAATAAAAATTAAGAATACAATATTATAGTAGTGAATATTTTCAACAGCAAAACTACAGAAAACTATTCTGTGACATAATAAAAATATTTGTAAATTATGACTACAAACATGTTAGTAATTACATATTAGAATTCACCCCAGAAAACCAGAAAAATGAACTTAAAGGGCAGGCCATTCTTATATGGTAAGGGGCATATCAGTGAACTGAGTTTTTTTCGTTTTTTTTTTTTTTTCAAATTAAGAAAGAGGAGTTAATTCCACACAAATATGATACAAATTTTGAATTTAGAGTGTTAATATAGGAAGTGTTATTAAATTTTAGACAAAATTCTACAAACATTATATGATGAATAATAAGCAAAAGCTGATAACTTCCTTTCCATATCCTAAAATGGCCATTAAAATAAACATTATGCAATATTTTATCACATTTGAAAAATATGTAGGAATTGTAGGAAGAATTCAGAAACAAAGAACTGCAAAGACAAAAGTAAAAAAACAAACAAAAAAACAAATCAGAGAAACTTGATGATTTCTATTTTCAATATACGCAGGATACTATTGATGTAGTACTGTCATTGGCAGTGAAGGAGTAAGGATGTTGACTGATTATCAGAATAAATCTCTGTCATCTACGTCAGACTATACTGGTTAACTCTAAAGAAAAACAGCTGACCTCGATGAAAGTTGGACCAGATTATAGTCTATGGTTTAACTTATCTTTAAAAAATCTATCTAATTAATAAAATAAAATATATTCTATACTAATGTTGAAGTTCAGATTCAACTAGCCAGTCCCTCTGAAATTTCATGTGGGTGTATGAATATTAAAAGTTAACTTGCACAAGAATGCAGAGGCTTTGTATACTGATTATAATATTATAACGTTACCTTTTGATTGGTTTTTAAGTAATAGAAGGCATAATAACAATAAAAATGAGAATATAAAAATTATTCTATATGTAGATTTTCCCCACTCAAACCTTCTTTATAAAACTTTATAGAATATTTTCTAAGGAAGGAAGGAATGGAGGCAGGCATGCATGCACACAGGCAGGCAGGAGTGAATCCAAAGCTACACACAATTATTTAATGAACTAGAGGTAAGGTATAAATAGCAAATTTATGAAAATTGTAAGCAAAAAAAGAAATACACATTTGGTTTTACAACTTGTCACAAAATTCCTATGTAATTCTAAAAGATTTGTAGTTCTTAAAATATATATATGTTTTACATAGATCCCATCATGTGCTCTTTCTTTTTATTTCCTTTCTTTCCCTGATTTTTTAGTAATTGCTTTGGAAAAGGTAAAACTCAAATAATTTGCTCTTCATTGCTAGGTTTTTATCAGAATCCATCAGAAAGCACCATGATGAAGTGGTGCTGAGAATGAAGGAAAGGATAAAGTGTATGGTGCATGACCAGACTTAAGAAGAACCAGATACATGATGTGTGTGTGTGTGTGTGTGTGTGTGTGTGTGTGTGTGTGTGTGTGTGTGTTTGGAGGGAACTCTTTATTAACCTAAAAACAAAGAAGATAACTTATTTATACATTTTAGAAAAGAACAGATTGAAATTAACTAAATTTGCTATTAACATACAATTTAGAATATAGATTCATTATTAGCATCAATAAAGGAGGTATACAAAGAGAAGGGAAAAGGAGGGGTGGAGAGAAATAAAAGAAGGGAAGAAGAAAATCTAGCACTACCAGTGAAAATAAAAAATATATATATAACAGGCAATTTTAGCTTTACATGAAGCAACAGAAATCAACTATTTTAAAGAATTTCCCTTTAATACATACATATCTATTTAAAAATCCCAGTACTTGGGACGCTGAGACCGGAAGATCCGGGTTCATGGCCAGCCTCAGCTAGTGAGGCCCTCTGCAACTTAGTGAGACCCTGTTTCAAAATAAAGAATAAAAAATAGGACTGGGGGTGTAGCTCAGAGGTAGAATGCCCTTGAGTTCAATCCCCAGTACCACAAAAAAAAAAAAAAAAAAAAAAAAATTCTATTACATCTCAACTTTTCTCATGAAAGAAATAAAAGCTCATGTTGTAATTTGTTGCTGGCATGTATTTGTTATAATATAGTTAGATTCAAAAATTCAAATAATATAACAAATAATTAGGTTTCCTTAAAATGACTCATAAAAAGACAAACAATAGGAACTAAGAAGCATGCATTTCTTAATTTTAAACAATTAAGCAAACAGATCCTGAGGCTCATTATTCATTAGGTAGTCACAATCTTTCAAATTCCTGAGTCCTAAATACTCTGATTCTCATTTCTCATACTTACAATCCTTCCCTGCTGCCATCAATCAGGGCTTGAAATAAGGGCTTGTTGTGAGGTATGGTCTGTAAGATATTGCCATCCCCAGTCACATAGCCAATGGCCCACTGTCCCAGTCGAGTGCAGCTTAATCGGAAAATGTAGCTATAAAATATGAAAAAGTGACGTTAAACTCACTCAAAAAGTATAACCACTAAACAATTTATTAGTTTTTTTAAGCAAAAGAATAAACAGAATCATTATTTTAAAATATTTTAATACCATTATACTTTTCTGCTCATAAATTTGTAAAAGAAACATTAATGCTAATTTCTTTTCATTTGTATATCTCTAGAGTTATATGAGAAAATGAATGGAGTTGGGATTTATCAAGTGATTTTTCAAAAATGTGTGTATAAAAATGCTACTGGTATGGAATGACTATGACATAAATTATTTGGGGGAGTAAACATATTATTTTATAATTTAAACATTAAAATTATGCATTTTTACTTGTAAGATAATTTGATTAAAATAATATTGAAGCATTTCAGTGATTCATCTTTAAATAAACCTAAAAGGAGCAGAATGACGGGAAAGAAAATTAGATAAATACATATTTGCCATCTAACCTTGCCAAGTCAAATACCTTTAAATTGGAAGTCAAAATAATTCTAAAACATAATTCAAATGAAAGACAAATCCCTTAAAATTAATCCCCAATGAAAGGAGACATTGATTTGACTCATCCTCATATATTTATTCATTTAGCTATCTGTTCATTTTTCACAGTTTAGATCATTTCTCTTCATTTAAGTGCACTACATTCAGCCTTACCCCCATGGTATCCATGTCTGGATTTTATGACACTTTAAGCAGATCAAAAGTAAGTTACCTTAAAACTGTTGGCTACATTTGAGTTGTTATGCAATCATAACAAATAAGAAAGAAATAAGAGAAATGAGAATTCTTTATTTAACTATTAGTAAACAAAGTACTACATTAAAACTATGAGATATAGCACTTAAAATGGCTATATAGTTATTGGCTATATAGTTAAGTTGTATATTTAGCAGTACAGAGTGTTTTTGTCTAGAACAATGAGTTTTTAGAGAAAAGAAGTGTTTGTCACTTTTCGGGTTTTTTTTTTTTTTTTTTTTTTTTTATACTGAGGATTGAACCAGGGGCATTCTACATCTCAACTACACTCCCAGCCTTTTATATTTTTTTGTTTTGAAATAGGGTCTTGCTAGGTTGCCAAGAGTCTTACTGAGGCTGTCCTCAAATCTACAATCTTTTTCAAAGAAGTGTAAAAAGATATTCCCCTAGTAAGCCTGGAAACAAGACATTAACCTGTCAATTATTAGTACCCCTTAATCAGAATCACATAAAACAATTTGGCCTAGACTACTGGTAATATGTTACGAGAAGTGTCATAAAATAATAGGAATTCACTGTAAGTTATAATTTGGACGATCACTGTTAACATGTGACATTAAAAATATATATGATACAATTCTTTTAAACCAAGAGCCAAATGTAGGAATCTTAAAAAATTTTGTGTATACTATGAATTTTACGAAAATAGAATATGATCCTAAACTGAATAAAATTTTTACAAATTTGCATGGTTACTGTTTTAAAAGTAATTCCATATTTAGTCATATATTTAAAATCTACTAAATACTGAAAAGTATACTGTGAAACTCACATCCTTTTTTGTTTTCCTGAATACTGTTTTAGGACAGTGTTTCTGAAACTGATTATTACAGAGGAAGCTCAAGCAATTCCTGAAGTAAATGATATTACCAACAATTGGTTGAGAGCCACCATATGGAATGTAAGAACAATTTCTTCT
>PVLC010003971.1:47559-90602 GCA_004027655.1 Graphiurus murinus | reverse complement strand
GCATGGTTTGTTCTAGAAATTTTACTGAAGAGAAAACTGTGTCAAAGAAGTAAGGTTCCTCACCCAAAATTACAGAGCTAAGAAGTGGTAGAACCAAAATTTCCAATTCTGTTATCTTTCTACTGCTTCATGCTTCTTGAAATAGTACTGGCTGCTCTCATTTCCCTTGACACCTCTTTCAAAACTTCTTTTTTTTTTTTGTGGTACTGGGGATTGAATTCAGGGACATTTTACCGCCGAATTACACCCCCAGCCTTATTTTTTATTCTTTATTTTGAAACAGGGTCTCACTAAGTTGCAGAGTGCCTCACTAAGTAGCTGATAAGTAGCTGAGTCAAAACTTCTTTTTCAGTGAAATTGCTTATTTTGCCTGTTTGTGTGTGTGTTGGTGTGTGTGTGTGCGCGCGTGTGTGTGTGTGCGCACATGTGTGTGTATGTGTGTGTATGCACGTGCATGTGCACCATGCAGGGGATTGAACCCAGGAACATTCTACCTCTAAGCTATACAACCAATACTATTTTATTTTTTATTTTGAAGCAGGGTCTCACTAAGTTGCTGAGGCTGGTTTCGAACCTCTCATCCTCCTGTCTCAGCATCCCACATACTGGGATTACAGTCAAGTGCTACTATGTCTGGTTTATTGTTGTCTTTTAATGCATATGTGTTGGGTGGAGGGAGCTGGTAAAGAAGCAAGACCTCTGGTAACATGGAATTATTGTGTGATTTCCTGGAACCCATGACACTTAAAGTTCCATGTTTTACTGATTTACTGTGCTGTCACCACATTCAATCCCTGAAAAAGCTCTACAAGGACACTTTGTTGTGAGAACTATTGGACAGACAACAAAGTAGGATTACTGAAGTCGTGTTGCTGCTGCTTGTCTTAAGGTGATTTTTCTGACTGAATCCTATATTCATTAAAAATCTATGGCACAAAATTCTTCCAAAAATAATGAGACAGGGTCAGAAAATTGTATCAATTTGTGATTAGTCTTCTTAACTACTGTCTTATATTCATCCACTTAGTTACCCATTTATTTATTAGACAAATAGTCATTAATGGATTGAATGTCTCCTGTGGGTCAATTATTATCTACATCTGTGTGAAATAAAAATGAAAAGTCTTTACTCCTTAAGTATACACATAACCTAGTGAATTCTTTGCAATGTGCATCTCATCATTACTTTCGGAAGCATGGTTTGTCATTAAATTCTCTCCTTTTGAACATTATGCTGTGAGATTAGCCAGTCTCAGAAAGCAAAGGGTCATATTTTCTCTTGGCAGAAAGAAAGAAATTGGGAAACAAAAGGGACTATAGATAAGGAGGAGAGATTTAGCCAGGTATGGTGGTGCATGCTTATAATCCCAGTGTTGGCAGGCTGAGATAGGAGGATCACAGGTTTGAGGACAGCCCCTGCAACATAGCATAATACTCAGCAACCTTGCAAAACTCTCTTTCAAAACAACAAAAAAAATATATAAAAAAGGGTTGGGGGTATAGCTCAGAGGTAGAATTCATGGTGGTATGCACTGGTAATCCCAATACTTAGAAGGTTGAGACAGGAGATTTGCAGGTTTAAAACCAGCCTCAGAAATTAGGAAGGCCCTCAACTCTGTTTCAAAATACAAAGTAATATAGGGATAGAGGTATAGCTCAGAGGTAGAATGTCTCTGGGTTTAATCCCTAGTATCACAAAAAAAAAAAAAAAAGGAGAGAGCCACGGGAAGCTCATCACATATTGTGTGAATGTATCTTACTGTCACGCTGAGACTATAATGCACCAGTAAAAGAATATATTTATAAAAAGGAAGATAGACTTCAGTGGAGTGATGGATAGGCTTTTTGGGGGGAGACTTTGATTATTGCTTCAAATAATGCTATGTACATATACAAAATTATCAATACCAATCTCAATAACATGTATGGGGAAGGAGAAAGATCAGGGTGAGATTCAGGGAGAAACACACCAAGTGCTATGTGCTATG
Organism: Graphiurus murinus; assembly: GCA_004027655.1. Classification (NCBI taxonomy): domain Eukaryota; kingdom Metazoa; phylum Chordata; class Mammalia; order Rodentia; family Gliridae; genus Graphiurus; species Graphiurus murinus. Next base: position 88,614 of record PVLC010003971.1, on the reverse strand, counting down.
TGCAGGTATGTTTCTATTACTCTGAGCCTCATTTGGGCATGATGGTGCACGCTTGTAATCCCAGCATTTGGGAGGCTGAGACTGGAGAATTCGGATTCGTGGCCAGCCTCAGCTACCTAGTGAGGCCCTCCACAACTTAGCGAGACCCTGTTTCAAAAAATAAAATAAGCTGAGTGTGGTGACGTACACTTGAAATCCCAGCATTTAGGAGGCTGAGACTAGAGGATCCGGATTCGCGGCCAGCCTCAGCTACCTAGAGAGGCACTCTACAACTTAGTGAGAACCTGTTTCAAAATAAAGAATAAAAAATAGGGCTGGGGGTATAGCTCAGAGGTAGAATGCCCCTGAGTTTAATCCCCAGTACCGCAAAAAAAAAAGTTTAATTACAATGTACCAATAAAAAGTATATTTTAAAAAAAAAATCAGCCTTCTGCCCCTATAGTCCCTAAAGATGGCTCAGAGGAAGAACAAAACATGTTTTTTCTCTGTGAAAGGTATTTGAGAATTACCCAGATTGAGTTCACAGGATTAGTGCCATATTTTCTGAAACCAATAGACAAACCAAACAAAATGGTCAGGCAATGCTTTGGCCTGACTGACATCCTACATCAGTAAAAGGAAGAAGAGTGAGTGTCCGGGCTGAGGGGAACAGACAGCTGGCCAGCAGCCAGGGTTCCACCTGTCTTCACTCCAGCTTCCCTGAACATGGAGAGTTAAGCCATCAGAGCTGTACTGAGGTGAATTTTTAATAAAAATATTTATAATGTATCATTCAGTTAAAAAAAAGCAGGTTAGAAACTATGTGCAATTCCATTTTATTCTTAGGACAATAAATATATGTATTAATGCATATAAAAAGAATAGTATCCTATCAGTGGCTATCTTTGGAAGATAAGATCATGAATTTATATTTAAAATATTCTTAATTGTGAAGTTTCTACAATTGATAGTCATTGTTTTTTGTCATGTAACAAATGAAATTCTACCTGCTATGTTTTTTGGTTTTTTTTTTTTAATATTAGGAAGAAAGGGAAGGCCCTGTGTTTAAAAGCCCAGCGTATTCCAAAACAAAAGTTGCCAGGACTCAAAATAAAATCAAAAGATGAAGTAATCATAGCAGCAAAAAGAACTACCCCAACCTAACCTCAGGATTCACAAAGGGAGTAGAAAAGCTCCCCAAAGTGGTTTTTTTCTTTATTGAGGATTGAACCCATGGTCATTCTACCTTTCAGCTACACCCTCAGCCCTTTTTATTTTGAAACAGACACACTATATTCCTGAGGGTCTCACCAAATTGCTGAGGCTTATCTCAAGCCTGTGATCCCTCTGTCTCAGCCTCCCAAGGTCTAGGACTACAAGCAAGTACCACCACACCTGGCCCCCACAGAGAGTTTCAAATACTCTGCTGCCCTTTCTGAATAATTCATTCAGATTCTGGCTCTTGCCCTCCTTCCCTCTACCCCAGGGCAATTCAGAAACCACTGGATCTTCTGAGGCTGAGTAGTTGATGCAATGCATCCAATAATATGGGGCGTGGAAGATGTGTGCATGGAGTAGCAGTCAAGTCAGCATTTCTTGATGGGTCAGTAAGGGGAAGAGTTGAAGGATATAGCACCCATTTCTTGGGCCTGGCAGCCTTCTCAGGGCACCAAGCCAATGGGCAGGTAACGTTTACCCTACGTGCCTTGAATATGTCTCTTTTTGTTATCCCAGAGGCCCTAGGAGGCAACAATTCTCTAGAGAAGGGGCTGTGTACTCACAGTAACTGTATGTATTTTGAGGGTGTTTTACTTTATATTTACTTTAAGATTCTTTCTCTTGTAAGGTTATTAAAAAAGATATAAGAAACTCATTCTCCATTCTCTATCTCTCTGTAAATTTCTCTCCCTCTCTCCATCTTGGCCTTCTCCTTTCTTTTCTTCTCAGTCACACCCCCCTTCCTGTGCGTGTGTGTGTGTGTGTGTGTGTGTGTGTGTGTGTGAGAGAGAGAGAGAGAGAGAGAGAGAGAGAGAGAGAGAGAGAGAGACAGAGAGAGAGACAGAGAGACAGAGAGACAAAGAGAGTAGAGGACTTATTTTCTTGACCTCTGTTAGGCACTGGGGACACAAATAGAATGGGCTCAGTATCTTTCCTAAGACAGAAAATAGAGAATGACAAGGGATTGCCAGAATGCTTGATAAATATTAGAACCCAAGGAAAAACTTGAAATCTTCGAAGTTTGCACATGAAGAACAGAAACTTTTCCTAGACACTTCTGACAAAATGATCAAATGAAGCCAGCAGAGGGTTCTCTCTGTTGGCCCCCAGGAGCTGTCAGCTTCAAGAACTCAGCCATCTCCCATGACAGCTCTCTGTGCTCCCTCAGCTACTGTTTGAAGAAGGTTGGTTTCTACAATTTCATGTGAATAAGGAACAAAGGAGAGAATTTTTTAGGCTCAAATAATTTTTTATGATTACATTATAGATCTTCTTACCTTGGAACTCTGAACATATATTCCTGTTTTTAACAGTAGGATATATGTGTGGGGGGGGATGTTGCTTATAAAGGTCAGACAACCCTAAGTAAATAAAATCTATTATATCTCAGGGTTTACAAGATTCAGGGAAAAAATAGAGCGAAGGTGACACTATAATTAACAGCTGGTTGCAGAAAAGGAAAGATTCATGCTGTGCAGTGGGTAATTTGGAAACTAAATGTTCTTGTTTGAGAAACCTGGCCTTGTGCAGAAAGCTATGGGGGCTACTTTAGAGAAATGAACTGACAGAGCCTGCTTTGTGTCATGGAGAAAGTGTATCATTTTTCTTTCTCCATCTTAGTCACAGCCAGGCCATTCATTATTATTTCATTCAGTTATTAATTTTAATAATTATTGGTCACCAACTATTCATCAGACATTTTGTTATGTGTAGAAACACAAAGATGAGTTAGAAAAACTTCTTGCTCATGTAAGCCTGTATTTTATACAGTCAACAAACAAAAAAGTATAGCCTCCTCCTCAACCCACCAAGTGACTTTTGAGACAAGAACTTACACAGGTTGCCACAAATCCAGAGAGACAGAGTTCTTTACATTGCCTGGGAGTTTTGGAGAAAGCTTCTGAGGAAGATTTGAAGTATATCGGGTAGACCTGGAGAGGGAACCATTCTGAGCAGATCTACCATGTGCAAGGCATGAAGATGAACAAGGACACATCAGATTCTAGGAATTTAACCTGGTTCTGATAAAAGTGAATGCTAGAATGAGGTTGGTTAGAAAATGAAGACTCAGAGATATTCTAGGATAAATTGAAATGCAGCTAAATTATTAACATCCTTACTAGCAGAATTTGAAATCAGCTGAGTATAGTGGTACACACTGTAACCCTCATATTTGGGAGGCTAAGACAGGAGGATCACTGATTTAAGACCAGTCTCAGAAACTTAGTGAGACCCTATTTCAAAATAATAAAAAGGGATGGGGGTGTAGCTCAGAGGTAGAATAGCCCTGTATTGAATTCCCAGTACCAAGCAGTTTACAAACACATCTAAGTACCTCAAAAGCAGAGATTATAATATATTTTCTTTTCATGGCCAGAATGGAATATGATGCTCAACATCTAGTAAGTCTCAATAAATGTAGAACTTGGAATAACCAAAGAATACCATAGCAATGTTGAATCATTGATTCTGAAGGAGGAAGGTTAAGAGAAGGAACACTGAGTTCCTACTTTACGCCAGATACTATCTTAAGAGTTTTGCATATATTGTGCTAATTAATATTCACAGTTCCCTTTTGGGTGTTAGACACTTCTCCTCACTTTTCAGATGAGGCATTTGAACTTTGGGAGGTTGTGTGGCTTACCATAGTCCTATAGCCAGCATATAGCTAGAGGCAGGATTCAAACATAGGTGTTTCTAGCCTGTGTTTTTACTTTAAGATGCAAACGTTGCTCAAATTTTGGCTGCAGTACTCTTGGGAGAATATACAAAATGTGTTCATTTACAATAATAGGATGACATGGAATTACTTAATCAGGTGATAATTTAGTTTTCGTAGTAAATTCTATAAATTCTATCAGAGGTCAGAAATGGAGTTGAAAATAATTTTTTCCTGTCTTTTGTGGTTTCAGTAAGCTTTGAATTCAACTTTCTACTGGTAAATGATACATGAAACAAAATAAATGAATAGTAAATGAAACTGTTGAATAAATTATTGTGCATTGCACTGGATTTAAAGCAAATGTTTTTGAAATTTTCAGTGCTAGTTTGGTGATATACTGTGCTCTGGATATTATAAATGTGTAGTCAATGACTCACTTGGCCTCCAAAGACAGTATATAAATATAACAGTAGTAGAGGAGAAGGCATTTCTAGAGCAAATGCTTAGAAAACCTTTGGTAGTAGTTGGGGCTTGTGGCTCCTGTACCCAGCCCTAGCTCATAGCTCCTTCCTCCTTCTTGTGCAGAGGTGGCTTCTGAATTTTACATCCTGAAACTTATTGTTGGTTTTCTAAGCAGTGACCTTCTCATTCTTTTTGAATGTATAGGGATGTGATATTTTCTTCATTATTTCTCAGTTTCAGCCCAAACTATTTTTTTAGCCTCACGTATCGAGAAGCTCTGCTGCCTTTAAAACTCTGAGTCATGGACAGTGCCTGGCTCCCCCAGCCTCCCGCCCCATGTCCCACATGCTTCCAAATCTGCACATTGCTGGATGAATCAATGATGTGGAGGAGGATTCCAGATACAGCAGCCCTTCCCACTGCCTGCATATACTACCTATGGCTGCCTCCCACCCCAGTCTGCAAGGGTCAGAAGTGTAGGGTCCTGAAGTAAAGAGGAAATCTGCTCAGGACCTCATTTCCAGGACTACCATGATAAGGGCACCTCAAAGAAACTGATCTTCCTCCTCCTCCACACAATGTAAATTTAGAAACTACTGACTACAAACTATATGTATGTTCTTTTAAAATTTCCTCATACAGTTGAAAGAAAGTCACATTATTTAATAGGGTGACAATGGACCTGCCTTATATACAGTTAGCATAATAAAAGATCATGTATCTTAATCACCTGAATGGTCTCAAAGTGGTTAGCTCTCAAAAAGTAATAGCAGGTACTATTGTAATTATGGTACAATGATAATTACAATGGTGTTGAAGACAATGAAGAATCATTTCTTTGTTTGACATCTAATTCCTTATCCTTGGCCCAAACATCCACTAAATTTTGCTTTGAAATTTAAGAGAAGAGAAGAAACATTCAAATTATCAGTGAGTATTCTCTTAAAGTAATCAAAATAAATAGCCTTTCCAAATTAGATGTTTTTCTTCCATATATTAGACTGCAGACTGGCCCAGCATCATGGGAAAGGTACAATGTCTAATAAACCAAGAAAATAGTCAAAACTTTGAATAACTTCATACTTCAAATGTTCTGCATACTGATATTTTTAGGAAAGTGTCTGCCACTTGGGTCTTGAGTGATGATAATTTAGGCCAAATGTGTTTCTATCTGAAGTTTCAGTATTTTTATCGTTTTTCTCCAATAGAAATGAGGTCTGGCTCTTAGTTATGAGAATTTTATGGATCATAAGATAGTGTTCTCAGAGTACCTGCAATTTATAAGCAGATGCTCTGAGAAGAAACCCCAGAGTTGATTTGCTTTCTAGGTGACACTTAAGAGAGTAACCTGAGTAGGGAAACTACATAATTAGCCCAGTCTTGATGGGAACTAGTCATAAGTAATGCAAAAGCAGCTTGGACAGAAAAATTGGAGCAGACAGTTTTATAATCCAGCCCAATTGCTGTTTCTGGTTTCTAGCACAATTGTGAGGAATGCATAGAGTAGGCTCTGGTTAGGAGTGACCTGTGATGGCTAGCGTCTAAGGGGCATTCACTGGCATCAGGGGAGTGATATCAAACCTTATGTGTTTCATTCTAAATTTTTAAGGACCTTTTATTGAAATACTCAGTTCTGTTTAGGAAACAAAACAGTATTGTTTGATAATTTTATTGTGATTGTCTTAAAATGAGAGAATGGTGTGGGTTAGAGGGAAACTCATGTACTGTTTGACCAGTGATGGTTACTGAAAATGCTAATGACCAGTAAAAGCAGAATGTCCTGGGAAAGAGCTTGATGAGGAAATATCTGGTCTTTAGTCTCTGTCTCTGTTAAGTGAGAATGACAATGGAAACCTTGCAGGAATTTTCTGAGGATTAACAATACTCTGATAGACCTCAGTTGTATCTGAGCAATATATATGCAGAAAGTGGGAATGCCTCATAGGAGTATGGTCATGGTCATCATTCTGACAGTTATTTTAATAGTAATAATAGTATAAATAATAATCACAATTAGTTGTTAGGTGTTTTATACGTTATAGGCCATGTATTAATGCATTTTTTATTGGGATAACTTAAGTTATTCTTAGGCATAATATTAACTATTAGAATAAGTCCTTGAAGTAAAATATTATCATCTAAGAATTGGTTGTAGATATTAACAATATTAATGGTGGTATTAGTAGGAATATAATGATGGCATTGGTAATGACTGAGATCCACTCTGGATATAGGTACAGTATAACATACAAGGAATATTTTGGAATATATATATAATTTTTGACAAATTTGAAAACATAGGAAAGTTCTTTCAACCTAAATATCACCCCCAGATTTCTTTCCTGAATATTTGACCCCAGTGGAAGAAATGAATTCATGGATGCCTGGCCATAGCCTATGTTATTTGAAGATTATCTTTCATGATTCTTTCTTCTACTAAGCATCTCAACAAATACTATCTGATTGTCTACTATATAAGAACACTTAGGGAATGAGAATATGAGGATGAATGGGCTGAAGTCCCTGGACTATTTTAGGACCTAGCAGAGAAGAATGACAGGTAGCTAAATGAATTACAATATGGCATAATATGAACTGTAATGCTAAGATAATTGTGCAACTTATGGAGAGAAAAAAATGTTCCCATTGTGGTAGCTGGGGAGAAGCCAGAGTTCATTTTAGATTGGTTTAATAATTTATATTAGGTAGTTTGTATTAAAAACAAGTAATTTAGATGATTACTAAAAATGGATATAATTAATATCCCCTAAAAATTCAAATGGAGGAGAAAAATGTACAGTTTAGAACATAAAATTTAGAGTCAGAAGTTCCATGATCAACACTAAGTCATTAAACTTATATGATCATTTCTTTGTCTATGGAAATAAGTGTGGAGATTTCTCAGAAGATTGGGAATGAAACCACCATTTGATCCAGCAAAATATCTCCTGAGTATCTTTACAAATGAATTATAGCAATGCATACATATCCATATTTATAGCAGCACAATTCACAATAGCCAAATTATGGAACCAGCCTAGGTGTCCATCAACAGATGAATGGATCACAAAACTGCAGCATGTACACACAATGAAATTTTACCCAGCCATAAAGAACAAAGCTATGAAATTTGCAGGAAAATGGATGGAACTTGAGAATGTTATGCTAAGTAAGACTTTCCAGGCTCAAAAAGTGAATAGTGTACATTTTCTCTCACATGTGGAAGGTATATAGCAGTTGGGAAACAAGGATAACCTCAGATAGAGGAGCAGAGACTCCAGTGGAGTGATGGAGGGAGTTTAGAGTAGGGGAGGGATAGAGACTTAAAGAAGGTAACAGTTGAAATAATGCTATGTATGTATACAAACCACAGATGTCATTCTCAAAGATATGCATAAGGAAGGGGAATGAAGGGTAAAATCCAGAAGGAAATGCTCCAAGTGTTGTGTGCATGTGTATTCCTATCACTTGATATCTCAGAATGATGTAAAATTATCATGCATCAATAAAAATATAAAAAATATTTCTGCTCTCCCTCTGCTATCCTTTTACAGATTTACATACTGTATAAGCTGGAAGGTGCCACATATGTCCTAGATATTATTACATGTAGCTGGAAAGCTCAGGGGAGATATCATGGAAACAATTTCCCTTAAATTAAGCTTTTAATGAGTTGGACTTAGATTGGGAGAGGGAGAACCTGTGTTGGGGAAATCAGAAAGTCTCTGGATTCCTTTGTGAAATGATAGGGTCATGAGCATCCCTCATATGGTAGAGGAAATGGCATAAGTAAATATATGAGGGTAGGAAAATTCAGAACTCAGCTGGTGTATATCCAGTCATCAGTAGGGATCTGTTCAATGATAAGCAGAAGAGCAGCATAGTCAAGAGCTGTGTTTTGGAGAATATTCTCCATACAATTGACTGGATGCAAAATAAAGCACCAAGAATAAATGTGATGTTGTTAAAAGGCTAGAGTTAATGAAGGCCTGAACTAGTGAGGCCATGGGATTAGAAAAGAGGAAGTGGAGCCGGGCGTGGTGGCGCACGCTTGTAATCCCAGCATCTGGGAGGCTCAGACTGGAGGATCCCGGTTTGCGGCCAGCCTCAGCTGCCTAGTGAGGCACTCTGCAACTTAGTGAGACCCTGTTTCAAAATAAAGAATAAAAAATAGGGCTGAGGGTATAGCTTGGAGGTAGGATGCCCCTGAGTTCAATCCCAAGTACTGAAAAAAAAGAAAGAAAGAAAGAAAATAAAAGAGGAAGTAGATATGAGATAGTACAGTAATAGACTATCCAGTAATTGGTTTCTCTCTCAAGCTCTGCTGCTACCACCACAGACGATATGCATCTGAAAGTGCATTGAAGAGGTACCCTATTAGCCCATACTCTCCATTCCCTGCAAAATAGAGCTAGAGAATGGCATCCAAATCTTTTCATGTTCAGATCCTGACTAGCTATTCATATCATTCAGTTAATTCTCTGCAGTTGCCACAGAAAATGAGTCTTCATTCTGTGACCATGTCTAACACTTTCCTTGTCATTTACTCTGGCTGGCATACTAGATCCAACCTACACAGAGTACTTTCACTCTTCAACTGCAACCTAAATCGTTACCTTGGCTGTAAAACCTCCCTGGTAATGCTCTTTCCTCCACTCCCTTGAAGCATCTACAACTTGTTGCTAATGCATGTAAATTTGAGATTATTCAGTAATCAGAACCAAGGTATGAAGTTTTCAGTCCACTGTGGGATCAGATTTTTATGAAGGAATCTGATAGCTTTGGTATTTCCTATCCAAGATCCCTTGTGATCAGCCTAGTTCCACTTATGATACCAAGTATCAGCAAACCTATGCTTCTGTTAAATCATTCTGTGCAGTAATATACTCTTGTCAGTAAGAATATTTCTGGTGACAAACTGGAAAGTATACCAATTTATCTACCAACTTTGTTAGGAAAAAAGAGTCACTCAGGATAAAGTACTTACAAAATATAAATGTCTGATACAAAGGAAGACATTTCTCTGCCCTCATTCATGCTGGCTTTTGCAAAGGGTGCTTTTTTAGTGAAATCCCTAAGCACAAAGCAGTCCACTCTTTGTAGGCAAACTATTAAGTAGCAAATTGTATCAAATAATGCCTTTTGATGATGGAATGTGCAAAAGAGGTGCCCATACCTTTCCACTTTTTCTTTGGTTTTCAAAGAATTTAAGAACAGCCTAGAAATTGTTATATTAATGTGAAAATTTAACAAGCAACTTCCTATTTAGAAGTTACCCTTGCTTCCTCTTGTGTAGGTAGACTTGGTTTCCAGTATATGAATTGATAAATTGCAGCTTGGCAGTGTTTTTGACAAACAAACTCCTTTTCCATGCAACCATTCCACATGCACACACTCACCTCTACACCTCACCTTTACACTGATCCTAGGACACAGCTAGTATTGATACTGGTCAGTTTTAGATTCCCACCTGCACATTCAGATTGACCTTCACTTGCCCAGCAAATTGCAAAGGCCCATTAGTGATAACTGACCAACAAGTTAGTGAATCAGCCAGTAGCTCCTGCTTTTAGTGCTCTTCCAAATTGCTTATGTTTTTATCTCTCTCTCTCTCTGAACCCTTATTGGTGACTTAGCATGTTTCTCTATGTGCCTAATATGACTCCCTGTAAATATTTGACTCAGTCAGTGAATAAATGAGGCACGCCTGGGAGGGTCATTTTACTTATCAGTAACAAGCATGGCTCTAATATATAATGATCTCATTCATTGAGGAAACTCCATCCACCCCTTGTATAAATACTCTCAGTCACTGCTCTACTATATTCATTTTCTTCAGCATGACAGTAATCTTATTATCCCCTCTCCCCACTTCTAGCCTTCCTCTGTTCGTAGTCAGTCCTGTTACAACAGGGAGAGTGACTTTTCTATGCTGATTGTTTTTTCTTGCTGGATGTGGTGGTGCATACCTGTAATCCCAGTACCTGGGACACTGAGACAGGAGGATTTCAGGTAGAAGGCCAGATTAAAAATCTTAGGTGACCCTTGGCAATGTAATGAGACCCTGTCTAAAAATAAAAAAGTAAAAATGGTTGGAGGTATAGCTTGGAAGTGGAATGCCCCTGAATTCAATCCCTAGTAACAACAAAATTTTTTCTATAAAGACGAGTTTAAATTTTTGTGTATAATATGTGATAATCAAAATATCATTTATATGATATATGAAATATCACATATAAATTATATCATATGTAATGCATATGTCATATATCATATATGTAAATCATTTAAGATATAATAATTAAAAACAATGAACCTTTCTTTGTACAAAGCAGAGGATTATTCATTTTTACTACTTAATAGCTCATATGTGGAATGTTATTTATTCATTTATTCTTCTGGTAATAGATATTAGGATTATTTTCAATTTTTACTGTACATATGATATAGCAAGTCATTCTTATATATTTCTTGGTATGTACCCATGAGTTTTCCTAGGATTGGAATAAATGGGCATATGGTTTTCACCTGTTGAGTTTTACAAGTTCAAATTGTTTTCCAAAGTGGTTAGTCAAATTCACATGTCTACCAAAATTGGTTAGGTCCCATAAATTCTCAGTCTTACTGGTTTACTGCCCCTTTTTCCGAAAAAAAATTTTACTCAGTATCCTCAACCCTGGCACTTCCATCTCCCCATTATTTTTATTTAACATCTCCCAATTTCCCCCAATACTACTTCTTCCCATTTGAATAGTTCCAGGATTCCCCCCACTATGGGATGATATAGCAACTTTGGGAATCTATGTGAGGGGTGTGCATTGTTTGTATCCTTGTCAACACAGTTTTGGTCAAAATTATATTAAACTTTGCCTGTTTGCCAGGTGAAAAAAAAATGTAGTTGAACTCTTCCTTTACATTTTCTGTATATAGAATAATGAGGATTTTTAAATGTTTATTCAACATTTGTTTCTTCTTCTGTGAAATGATGACTCAATACTCTTTACCTACATCTATATTGCATGTCTTCTTTATTGATTTGTAGTTCTTTCCATCTTCAGGACACTAGTGCACTATTGATTATAGGTGTTGCATGTATCTTCTTCCACTTTGGAGATTAAGCTATCGATTTTAATATAGTTAAAAGTATTGATTCTTTCTTTATGGTTGACACTTTTTCTGTCTTATTTAAGCGATATTTTCTTATTGCAAGATCATATAGATATATGATAACTTTTCTCTTTATATTTAAGTATATAATCAGTCTGGTATTGATTCTGATGTGTTCTTTTCTTTTCCAGATATAGAAGTAAAAGTTATAGCATTGTTTATTAAATAACATTTCCCTTCCCCTACTTACCTGCAGCACTCACTAAGTCCTATAGCAGATATCAGTATTGTGTGGGCCTACCTCTATGTTCTCTCTTGTTTCATCCATTACATCATTCATCCCTGTGCCAAATTCACACTATCCCAAATAAAACTCCTTGTGATAAATCATGATGTCTATTGCATCAAATTCTCCTTCTCAAATTTTCTTCAGGAACGTTTTGCCTGTGCTTAAGTTTGCCCCTTCATGTGCATTTTAGATGAATTTGGAAAGTTCTACAAAATTTCTTGCTTAGGATTATTATTGAAATTGCTTTATACATACAATTTAGGGAGATAAATTTCTTACAGTTTTATAAGTCCACTTATAAAGATGAACTGTTTTTGCGTTCATCTTTCATGTTTCAATGAAATTTGGTATTTTTCATAAATATTTTGCATTTCTAAAAAGCATTAATTTTCAAAAGTGTTTGTGAATTTTTCCATCAGGTACTTTAATTGTCGTTGATAATGAATGGTATTTTCTCTCCTGTATCTATTTAGAGGTTCATGTGAATTTTCTCCATTATTCTGTTAATGTAATGATTGTGAGAGTTAAAAAACAATCTTGTATCTCTGGATAAATAAAAGTTGTTTTTCAATCTTTTCTTCCTCATTCCTCTCTTGCTTACTTTCTTTTATTAGATTGTTTTTCTTCTAATTTCATTATTTTCTATTATTTCATTTATTCGTTTATTTATTTATTTATTTATTTATTTATTTATTTATACCTGGGTATTGAACCTACCTCGCTCCCAGCCATATTTTATTTTTAGTTTGAAACAGAGTTTCAATAGGTTGCTGCGATCCTTGCTAAATTGCTGAGGCTCTCCTTGAGCCTGTGATCTTCCTGTATCAGCCTCCCAAGTATTGGGAATACAGACATGTACCACCATGTCTGGCCTGGTTTAAACTTTTCTTTTGTAAATTCACAAGATGGATGGAGCTCATTGAATTCACCCTGCTTTTTTTTAATATTAGCACTAAATTTAATATGTGTCTTTCAAAATATTTTAGTCGTGTGGATATCATATAATATGTGGTATATAATATTTTTTAGGAACTTTCAAATATAACTTTTTGTAGTGTGTTGTGTGGTACTGGGGATGAAACTCAACATTCTACTTCTGAGCTACACCCTTAGCCCTATTTTATTCTTTTTCGTTTGTTTTTGAAATAGGCTCTCACTAAGTTGTGGAAATCCTCACTAAGTTGCTGAGACTTTTCAAACCTGTGATCCTCCTGTCTCAGTCTTCCAAGTATTGGAATTATAAGTGTGTACCACCATGCCTGACTTCAAATGTAACTTTTAATAAAGACTTATTTTAGATTTCCTTAATCTAAGAGTTACTTAGAACTATATTTTTAAATTTCCAAAAGAATGGGATTTTACTTTGCTATTATTGATTTATAATTTAATAAATTAATGTCCAGATAATATTGCATGGTAACTCTTCCAAATTGATTTTAATCAAGATATGGTCAGTATTTTGTCAGTGTTCTTGGTTTGCCAGAGAAAATTATATTTCTAATTATTGCATTCAATTTTCTTGCCACATTCATTAGGTCAAGGTTGTCAATTATGATTTTCAAATCTGCTCTAACTTTACTAAATTTTTACCCACCTGATCTATCAATATATTTTAAATTATATTTATATATTATAAATTACATTTATAATATCCCTCTTGGATAGTGGATTAGCTGATATTTGTTAAAATCTCCTTGTGTTTCCTGTATTATTTATTTTATAGAGTCATTTTAAGTTATGTGTTTGATAATATGTGAACTCCTTTTAAATCTAAACCTGTTGATTCTGCACTTTCCTAGTCCTGGTATTCTCCATCATGTGTTCCTATATTCTGGGGACCAATATGTGGGTGTTGTCTTACATAGAAGATGAGTTATTATTTTTGATTGAAGCCAAAGAATCTTTCTGAATTAGGACAACTCTCATCCCTTTTGAGGATCCCACTTAATTGTAGATTCTGTCCTCTAATCTCAGACATGTAAAAAACTTACTTTTCCTCAGAGCATCCATGGCTTTTTTTTTATTCTACATCCCATTTTTCCAGTTTTAGTTGACAGGACTTTGTTTGTTTTTATTTGTTTCAGTCTTGCTGACTTTTCTCACATTCTTACCTGACTGCCATACATGAGAATGGAAGTGGTTAGAATTTGTTAAAGATATTGATGTATCACGACAGGAGGGCTCACTGCATTGATGGCAAAGACTGCTTATTTATTCTTCAACTTTTTTCTTTTTGGAGCAAGGACTAGGTGCATTTGTTTTAAAGATATTTAACTACACTGAGACTGTTCTACTTTATATTTTTATATACTTTTATTGGTGCATTATAATTAAACATCATAGTGAGGTATAGAGTGATAGAAACATACATGCACACAACACTTGGTGTGTTTCCCTCCAGATCCCCTCACTCCCTCCTCTTCCCTGTACATGTCACTGAGATTGGCATTTATAATTTCATATAGGTACATAGCATTATTTAAACTGTTACCTTCAGTATGTTTCTACCCCCCATCCTGCCTCCACTAAACCCCCTCTGCCACTCCATTGGAATCTCTATTCCTTTATCTGAGGTCTCTTTTGTTACCCAATTTCCACATATGAGAGAAACATTCAACTATTTGCTTTCCTGTGCATAGTCCTTAGGGCAACTGTATTTGTCCGGTCACCAGGAGAGCCCTGGCTTTCACCCCATGTCTCCCCAATATAATTAGTACTAGTGCTCATTTGTACTTTTGAAAGTGTCCGTTATGTTATGGCTGATGAATTATATGATCATCATAGTATCTGAGTGTTAAAATAGAACATACAGGAAAGGAAAGGGAAGAAGTAGAGTTGGAACTGAACAATAACATACCCACATTTCTAGGGTGTTTCTTTGTGAAATCATTTAACTTTTCTGTGATTCAGTTTACTTATTGGAAAAAATGAGGAAAATGTTCTCTGACCACTTCAAAATGAAGCTAACAATAATAACTCAAATAAGTTGAACTCATCTTATGCTTTATGATTTGCTAAAAGTCCTCAATAGACAATTTAAGTGTTATTGTCATCATTTTTCTCTAGGTCATATACTGTTTCTCAGGACTAAACCCATGTTCCAAAGATTGTATAACCAACAAAGAGTAGTGAACTGTATTGTGGGGTTTCTTACTTCAAATATTAGATTCTTCCCACAGGAACACATCTTTACTATGAGACTTTGTGAGAGGCTTCAGTAAACTAATCTACTGGAAAGTGCTTTGTGAATTATAAAAAGCCACCCGATTATATCATAATGCAGTTATTAGTGCTGAAATCACCCATCATTTTTATGATCATCACCATAACAGTGCCCCAGGAATTTAAAGTTTATGCAGTGTATAAAATTATTTTTAGTAATTTGTTTTCTTAAATACTTTATTTCATTGTACATAAAACCAATACCAAAATTCCACACCCCTATACTTTAGAGTTTATTAAATTATATAATAAATGGTCAAACTCATTAGATTATCTTTATCTACAAAGAACATATTTTTGCAGCTAATAATTGGGCCACAGACTCCTCCTGCAGCTGCTTCCCCCCCGTACCTGCTGATTCCTTCTTGAGCTTCATGTCTCAACTCAGTGTTACTTTCTTATCGTAGCCTTCTAGGATCCCTTACTGCCACTCCAATCTGAAGTAGATCAATACTACTATTCTTAATCTTCATAGAACTTTTTATTATTTGTAATTATTTATTAATTTGTTTACTTTTGTCCACTTTATCACTGAACTGTAAATTCCTTAACATGAACCCTGTCACCACACGTATGTTTTTTTTTCCCTTTGTGCTAAAGATTGAATCCAAGGACATTCTACCCTTGAGCTACACTCCAGTTATTTTTCTTTTTTCTTTTGAAATAGCATGTTGCTAAATTGATGAGGTCCTCACTAAGTTGCTGAGGATGGCCTCCAACCTGTGATCTTCCTGTCTCAGCCTCCTTAGTCCTGGGATTATAGATATGTGCCACCACGTCTGGCTATTCTTCAATGCTTGATAGCCAGAATCAAGCCTGGCATGAGTTGAATGAGCACTGTTAATGAATAAATGGCTGAGTGGAAATATTTCATAAAGTAATGGAATGGATTTTTTAAAAAGTGACATCATCCTGAGATATTTCTCTTTGATAAGCAATGGGAGGGGATATAACTATCCCCAGATAATATGGAGGTAAAGAGTATCTTAAGGACTTTTTTTTTAAAAATTCAGGTCCCTAGTTCTACTTCTGGTGGATAATAATATTCTAGAAAGGAATAGAGGCCAACTATGAAATTGGGAGTTGGGGAGAGACAGAGAGAGAAAACCTACTAGAAGAGTCTCTACAATATTGATAGACTGGACGCAGCACCTATATAGCTAAGGACTAAGCCCAAGGAAAGATAATTGTTAACTCACTATTTTGAGTGATGCATTTAGTTATCAAATCATGCCTTTTTGAAAGAATAGGTTGTTTTCTTAAAATTGAGAGAAATTATTAGCTGCCTGGAGAAATAAAAACCTTTTTTAGCAAACATTTTCATACCATGTTAAGCTAACATTTTACGTGAGAACAGCAATGAATAGTGAGTGTTACAGGTTCTGGTTATTCCATTTGTTTCTGTGTCTGTATTTATTGAGGACATACTATATATGTATTAAGCTTCTGTTAGGCAGTGATCAGTGTCACGCTTGCCAATTGAATTTATACTGTACTTAATGTGGCTATTGAGTTCATCTAATAAAACTAAAGCTCCATTTATTATTCACTGGCTTCTCCACCCCAGAATTAGAATCATGACACCTAATACTTCTCATGGATCTCATTCAACCTTCATCCACAACAATTAGAAGTGACAGAACAAATTAAGGGGCAAATATTCTAGTGAAGCTGTATCATCCTTATGAATTGGGTACTTGCTTGGGTGCTTGACTGAGTAATTATGTGTGACTTCCACTTAAGAGTTCCATCCGTTATGTTTATTTCCTTCCTGTTGGATTAACTCACAAAAAATGAAGATTCATTGCAGGGCTCTTATGGCCACATCAACAGTGCTGTAGCAGTAGATGTAGATTATTGCACAATTGATTTAACCCCTGCAGCTTAATTGATTGTCTAGATGGCCAAAATGGCAAGATAGACTAGCAATGATTCTCACACATCTTGTTTTACCTAGTGATCTTTATCTTACAAAACTCATACACTTCCATAACCTCAAAATGGTTTGTTTATTGATACAATCTTGTTAAGTAGATGGAAAGGTATTTTAAAGGTAATTATTTAGAACCTAATTGTATGGCTCCAAGCCTACTCACCTTATTGGCAAAGATGTTTCTAGATGCAAATTTAACCTGCTTTCTCTATGATATAAAACCTATTTCTAAGTAGAGTATGATGGCGCATGTCTGTAATTCAGTACTTGGGAGACTGAGACAGGAGGATCACAGATTCAAGACCAGCCTTGGCAATTTAGCAAGGCTCTCAGCAATCTAGAGAGAGATCCTGTTTCAAAACAAGATAAAGCAAAAATTTAAAAAGGGCTGAGAGTGTAGCTTGTAGGTAGAATACCTCAGTGTTCAATCTCCAGTACCATAATCAATCAATCAATCAATCAATCAAATCAGATTGGGGGTATAGCTTGGAGGTAGAATGCCCCTGGGTTTAATTCTCAGTATCAAAAAATAAAAGATAAAAATAAGTAAAACATTTCACCATATTGATATGAGTTAAATTGAAACACCATCACACATTTCTATAATCATAATCAACTTCCTCATGCCTCTTTGATCTTAAATTT
Source organism: Graphiurus murinus (assembly GCA_004027655.1). Lineage (NCBI taxonomy): Eukaryota > Metazoa > Chordata > Mammalia > Rodentia > Gliridae > Graphiurus > Graphiurus murinus. The sequence goes on along the minus strand of PVLC010003971.1, from coordinate 71,097 downwards.
GCCAATTCCCCTTTCACTCTTTCCATAAGCATGCCAGGCTTTCACGCTGGTCTTCCTTTGCCTACAGTATTTCTTCTGCTTGCTTATATGTCATTATCACCTCAAAAATTACTTCTCTCTTAAGTCCATCAGTGACCTTCTCTGCCTCTTCCTAAAGGGGTTTATTCTCCCATCTTCCCATCCTCTGTAATTCTCTGTCAAAACATAGGAGTTGTTTATAACTCTGCTTTTCTCCACTGGACTCACTGCCTATTTGTTTCTATTTTCCTAATATCTGGTAGAGTTCCAAGCATGTATTAAGTGCTCAAAATATAATTGTTGAAAATGTAATAGATGAATGAATAATATATAGTGCTATTTCTCCTGCCTCACTCTATCTGAAACAATTGATACATGCCCACAGCTCTTTACACTTGCTTTAATGCACTTATACCTTTATTCTATTTGACCACAGAAATAACATGAGAAGCATAGGTAGGCAAGGGCTCATTTTACAAATAAGAATAGAGAAATACAGTAAAAATAAATGTGTCTAGCTTGGTGGACATATGATAGTACTTCAACCTGAGAATATATGGTCTGTCAGTATCCTAACTGCCCATTTGTTTCTATTTTCCTAATATCTGGTAGAGTTCCAAGCATGTAGTAAGTGCTCAAAATATAATTGTTGAAAATGATTATTAGCTATTTTTAGGCAATGAATTCCTTTCCTTTCCCTTCCTTCCTCCCTTCCTCCCTTCCTTCTTTCCTTCCTTCCTTCCTTCCTTCCTTCCTTCCTTCCTTCCTTCCTTCCTTCCTTCCTTCCTTCCTTCCTTCCTTCTGTTTTGTGTATAGTGCTGGGGATTTAAACCAGGGCATTCTTCAAGATACACTCTAAGCTCAGTTTTATTTGTTTATTTTGTAACAGGGTCCCACTAAGTAGCTAAGGACCTCACCAAGTTGCTGAAGCTGGCCATGAACCGTGATACTCCTATCTCAGCTTCCCAAGTACTGGCAATACAGGCGGGTGGCACCATACCTGGATAGGCAATGAATTTCTATCATTAGTTTTAATGACTTCAAATAGCAAATCTTAGAATAGCAGATTCTCAAATATCTTGAAGAATCCCAAGGAAGGATTCAAAACTCTTATTCTGTAAGTTTCATTTTATTTTGGCAATTGAGTATTGGGTTTGTGGTATTTATTTTGTAAAAACAATAAAACAACTATATCAATGAGTAGTTAATATTTAACGAACGCTTAATATGTGAAAGACAGCATAACTCATTAATTAATTATCATGTCCTGTGCAACTCAATCTTCAAAACCAATTCTCTTATTAGATACTATTTTCTTCATTTACAGTTGAAGAAACCACAGATCAAAGTGGAGCTCAATACCTTGCCCAAGCTGAGTAGCTGATACATCTTAGAGCTAGTAATTCTCCATTCTGAAGGGAGTTGTCTGGAGCTGTAAATCCATTCTGAGATTTTAGGATGGATTTGACAAGAAATGAGCTTCTCTTTGATGACTTAGATCACAGGAACTCTCTTCCTAGCATGGTTTTGATAAACTATTATCTAGTATTTTAAAACTGCTTCATGGTATATATTGAATATAAAATACCTATTCTTCCTTTCTGATTTGGTTATTCTGAACATTGTGTGACATCTTGGTACCTCAAGAGAAAGCAGTTGTCCTGATGGTGTTGCTAGGAGAAATTCAAATTAGATCAAGCCAGTCCCCAGTGGGCTGTAATGTTCTCTGTCAGCCTGACTGTCTCCCAGATCACTGCTGCTAAAACTTGTTAATCAGAATCTCAATCATCTGATAATCTTCAACTTCCACTCAGGAATTCTTAATATTCCATTTGGGATAGGGATATACCTCAGGGTACAGTGTTCTCCTAGTATGTACAAGGCCCTGGGTATGATCCCCAACCACACACACACACACACACACACACACACACACACACACACACACACAATGTCTTGAAAGGACAGCCAGGTATGGTGGCTCATGCCTGTAATCCCAGTACTTGGGAGATTGAAGCAGGAGAATGGTAGGCTTGAGGTCAGCTTCAGCAATTTAGTGAGATCCAGTTTCAACATAAAATAAAAAGGGTTGAGGATATAGCTCAGAGGAAGAATACCCCTGATTTCAATGCCTCGTATTACACACATACAGACACACACACACACACACACACACACACACACACACATCAAAAGATCAGAAGGTACATATATATATATATATATGTAACATATATATATATATATGTTACATATATATATATGTTACATATATATATATGTTTTCTAGTAACATATATATATATATATGTTACTCACAGCCATATAACTTATCAGCTATGGGTGTGTTGGTCAAATGGTAAGTAGTAAGAGTTTATCTCTCTTAGCTTAAATTTATTTAGCTATGAAATATATATATATATATATATATATATATATATATATGTATATATAGGCAACCTTTATCCAAGTTCTTCTCTTGGATAAAAGAAAGTGACACATCCATACATTGAAATACCATTTGGCAACAGAAACCAGAAAGGAATAAAGAATTGGTACAAGGAACAGGATTCACAAATTTCAAAATATTTATGTCAAATGAAATAATCTAAACAAAATAATTGTATATACTATACAATTCTACTTCTATGAAATTCTACAAACATAAATTTATCTATAGCCATCAGAAATTTAGTTAAGGACAAGAAGAAGTAGAGTGAAAAAATTACAAAAGCTCATGAGGAAAATGTTTGGAGTAATGGACATGTTTATTTTCTTCATTAAACTGGTGATTTCACAGGTATTTAGGTGTACAAAATCACCAAATTGTATAATTTAGGTGTATGTTCTTTGCTTTAAGTCATTTATCCTTCAATAAAGCTGTAGAAAATAAAAATGCTGTATCTTTTAAAAATATCTCACTATAGTAGTCCCATGGTACCATTAATTACTTAACTTCCAATTTCAGAATGTTTAGATGCTTCCAATATTTTTCTAGTAGGAGCAACATTGTAATGAACATCTTTAAGTTTATATATTTATTTATTTCCCTTGAATCTGCTAATGGAGCAATCATCTTTCCCTGGGCAAGAGTTGTACAGAAAAATTTCTGAAGTCCATGCCTCAGATATATAAATCTTTTAAAAAGTGGAATTATGTGTATGGCCCATTCATCAGCAACTTTAAAAAAAAATAATGATTATGATCAGTGACTTCTAAGCATCAGCACTTAGGCAACTGATAAAAATAATATCATAGAGGTACATGGGTAAAAATTAGATATATTAAACCAAGAGTTTCAGGCAATAGACCAATAATAATGGAATGCTAAGCTTCTCCAGTCACTTGAGCCCACCAGGATTTTAGGGGCCTTGTGAATTCTCCCTTGTTGATCTATAAATACTACCAGCAATACTATTCAATAAACAATAATCCTGGTCACCACATTGCTTTTAAGTTCTTTGTTGTTGTTGTTTTTCTTAGTAAATAGTGATTTTTTCTATTGAGAATGTAGACTTTTTTCTGTTGTAAATGAGACAAGAACCTGTTTTTCTGTCTGCAACATTTGTCATTCATTTATTCATACAATAAAAGGAACATTTGCGGAGCTTCAACTATATGCCAAATGTTGGACTGGTACCAAGGCTAAAACTATGAATAACACACATTCTCTGGCCTCAAAAATTTTATACTATTTCTTGATAAACCAGCAAGTAAGTATTTATTTGAATAAGGATTGATTGCTGCGATTATAAACATAAACCATTGGGGAATATTTAATATTTATGACATAAAAGAGAATAGATACATATATCCCAAGATAAGGGGCAAGATAGACTTTCTAGGGGAAGGAGCACCATAACTGGTAACTGGAAAAGGAAGAACCAGGTGAATAAACTTATATGGAGAGGGAGGAGTATGTTTCAAGTAGAGAATATGTATGAGTCCCAGAAGGGAAGGAGTGGTGATACAGTCACCTGTGCACAACTGTGATGCTTGTCTGAGAATGAATGACTGGGTTCCCCTTTGCCTGGGCCACTTCTCCCAGAAAAGATAGACAGGCTAAAGCCATAAAGATAGGGTTGGCATACCTAGGGAAGTAAGGGGATGGTGGCAAGGGTGCTATCATTAGGACCCAAGGCCAGGTCAGAGCAGTGCTTGCATTGACCTGTGGCTCATGTATCCCAAAGTGAAGGACTCTCCTTTGCTCCCTTTCTTCAGCAACAGTGGAATGAATTTCATTTCTTTCAGTGTAGGGACTAGAAAACCATGTGACTTCTCCTCCAACATATTTTTGGTTTAGGTCACTCTTTGGGACCTTTTATGACCCAGTAATGAAAATTTTGATGATGCTGTTGTTTTTTGTTTTGTTTTGTGCTACTAAAAATTAGAACTCAGGAGTGTTGTACTGCTGAGCTACATCACCAGTCCTTTTTATTTTGAAACAGGGTCTTGCTAATTTTTGGCAGCCTAGTCTTGAACCTGCAAACCTCTTGCCTCAGCCTCCCAAGTACTGAGATTATAGGCATGCACCACTGCACCCACTTTTTAAAAAAATATGTGCTTTATCTAAAGGACTCATAGGACATACTGGGGATAAAAAATACTACTAAAAACATTCCTTAAATTATTTATTTTCTGATTGCAAAAATAGACTCATTATAGAAAACAATTGTATTATTTTTATTAATTGTGACCATTTTGATATGTTTATTACAGAAAAGTTGACATAGGAAGAAAACAAACATTATGGTAATATTCAAAGGTGATATGGATAATTTTTTTCATATCATCTGCATGTCATTTATTCAAATATGTATTTCATCAGTATTCACTGATAAATATTTGTTGACTGTTAACTTTTTTACAAATATTACTATAATGGTAATCTTTGAATATATATATATGTATTGTAAGCTAAAAGTATTAATATATCATAAGATAAATTTATAAAGATGGAATTATTAGGCTAATAGGCAAAAATCATAATTTGAAAAGACTGTACCAAATAACCTATACTTCAATATTTATTTAAATACCCTACCTTCATTACTGGACATTTTGATTATTTAAAAATTATTTCTACAAATTTAAAATATTTTTTTGCTTTTTTAAATTTATTTTTTATTGTAGTAATTAGTGCATTGTAAGCATACATCTTTGTTAGGTACAAGTTGATAACGACATATGTGCACGCATTTCTCATTTAACCCCTTCCCCAGTTCCCACCCCACTCCTTCACCCTGCCTCCTTCTCAAGTTCAGTTTAGTGAGTGACCTTGATATATTTGTGTAAGTGCATCATGTGCATTAGGGTGCCCCCCCCCGTCCATCCCCTTCGGTTAAGTCAACTTCTTTGCTTATTGAGGGTCTCTCCTTTTTCATCTGGAGATCCTCTTATGCCCCATCTTCTCCCTAGCATCCTTATATTAAGGAGAACATATGCTTTTTTACTCTTTGTGAATGGCTAATCTCACTTAACATAATGTTTTCCAGTTGTATCCATATCCCTGCCAATAACATGATTTTGTTCTTCTTTATGGCTGAGTAAAATTCCATTGTGTACATATCCCATAGTTTTGTAATCCATTCATCTGTCGATGGACATCTTGGCTGCTTCCATAGTTTGGCTATTGTGAATTGTGCAGCTATAAACATAGATACACATGTGTCGGTCTGATAGTTTGGTTTCCATTCTTTTGGGTAGATACCCAGAAGTGGTATTGCTGGATCATATGGTAGGTTCATTACCATTCATATGAGGATACTCTATACTGTTTTCCAAAATGGTCGCACTAATTTGCAATCCCACCAACAGTGTATTAGGGTTCCCACTTCTCCACACCCTCACCAGCAGTTGTTGTTCATATTTTTTGTGATTGCCATTCTGATTGGAGTTAGGTGAAATCTCAAGGTAGTTTTGATTTGCATCTCTCTGATTGCTAATGATATGGAACATTTCCTCATACATTTATTGGCCATTTGTATTTCTTCTTTTGTGAAGTGTCTATTTAGATCCTTTGCTCATTTTTTGATTGGGTTATTTGTTTTCTTAGCTGTGATTTTCTTGAGTTCTTTGTATATCCTAGATATTAGACCTCTCTCTGAAGAGTAACTGGCAAAAATCTTCTACCACTCGATAGGCTCTCTGTTGAGGTCCTTGATAGTTTCCTTTGCTGCACAGAAGCTCTTCAGTTTAATGCAATCCCATGTATCGATCTTCCTTTGAGTTGCTTGTGCTTTGGAGATCGTGTTGAGAAAGTTTTTACCTGTGCCTATGTGTTGAAATATTGGTCCTATGCCCTCTTCAAGTAGCTGCAAGGTTTCCGGCCTAACTTCCAGGTCTTTGATCCACTTTGAGTTGACTCTTGTGCTGGGTGAGAAAGTGGGGTTTATTTCCATTTTCCTGCATATGGTTAACCGGTTTTGCCAACACCATTTGTCAAAGAGGATATCTTTTTCCAGTGTATATTTTTGGCTCCTTTGTCAAAATCAGTTGACTGTAAGTCTGTGGGTCTGTTTCTGAGTCTTCTATTCTGCTCCATTGGTCTATGTGTCTGTTTTTGTGCCAATACCATGCTGTTTTTATTACTGTGGCTTTGTAGTAGTGTTTGAAGTCAGGTATTGTGTTACCACCTGCATGGTTTTTATTGCTAAAAACTACTTTGGCTATCCTGGGCTTTTTGTTTTTCTAAATGAATTTAAGGACTGATTTTTCTATGTCTGTGAGAAGCGTCCTTGGTAATTTCATGGGTATTGCATTGAATCTGTAGATCAGTTTTGGGAGGATGGCCATTTTGATGATATTTATTCTGCCTATCCAAGAGCATGGTAGGTCCTTCCATCTTCTAAGGTCTTCATCGATTTATTTCTTCAAATTTTTATAGTTTTCCTTATAGAGATCTTTTCCTCCTTGGTTAGGTTTATCCCTAAGTATTTTATTTTGGGGGGTGCTATTGTGAGTGGAATTGCTTTTTCGGTGGATTTATGGTTGGCATATAGAAAAGCTTCTGATTTTTTAAGATTGATTTTGTATCCAGACACTTTGCTGAATTTGTTGATCAGTTCTATAAGTTTTTTTGTTGAGTTTGTGGGGTCTTCTAAGTATAGTATCATGTCATCTGCAAAAAGGGATAGTTTTAGTTCTTCTTTCCCTACTTTTACCCCTTTGATTTTCTTCACTTACCTTATTGCTCTGGCTAGAGTCTCAAGTACTATATTGAACAGAAGAGGTGATAATGGGCATCCTTATCTTGTTCCTATTTTTAGTGGAAATCCTTGCAGTTTCTCTCCATTTAATATGATATTGGCTGTGGGCCTATTATATAATGCCTTTATGATGTTGAGGTATGTTCTTTCTATTCCGATTCTCTGAAGTGCTTTTAGCATGAATGGGTGTTGGATCTTGTCAAATGGTTTTTCAGCATCAATTGAGATGAACATGTGATTTTTGTCTTTGATTCTGTTTATGTGGTGAATTACTTGGATTGTTTTTCGTATGTTGAACCAGCCTTGCATCCCTGGGATGAACCTGACTTGGTCATGGTGTATAATTTTCTTGATGTGATTTTGAATGTGCATTGCTAATATCTTGTTTAGCAGTTTTGCATCTAAGTTCATCAATGATATAGGCCTATAGTTTTCTTTTCTTGAGCTGTCTTTATTTGGCTTTGGTATTAATGTGATGTTGGCTTCATAGAATGTGTTTGAGAGGCTCCTGTTTCTATTTCACAGAATAGTTTGATGAGTATTGGGATTAGCTCTTCTATACATGTTTTATAAAATTCACCTGGAAAACCATCTGGCCCTGGGCTTTTGTTTGATGGTAAACTCTTTATTGCTATTTCTATCTCTTTGATTGCTTTTGGTGGGTTTAAGTTTTCTATATCTTCTTGACTCAATTTAGGGAGGCTCTATGTCTAGAAATTTGTCAATTTCTTCTAGATTTTCCATTTTGTTGGAGTATAGTTTTTCAAAATAGTTTCTGACTATCATCTGTATTTCCACACTGTTGGTGGTAATATCATCTTTTTCATCTCTTATTTTGGTAATTTGGGTTGATTCTCTCTATCTTTTGGTTAAGTTGGCCAATGGTTTATCTATCTTGTTTATTTTTTCAAGAAACTAGCTTTTTGGTTTTGTTGATTTTCTGTATTGGTTTTTTTGTTCTCTATTTCATTAATTTCTGCCAAATTTCTGCATAATTTCCTGTCTTCTACTGGCTTTGGGGTTGGACTGTTCTTGTTTTTCAAGGGCTTTGAGCTGTGTCATTAGGTTATTTATTTGGTGATTTTCTGTTCTTCTTATGTGGGCACTCAGTGCTATACATTTTCTCCTTAGTACTGCCTTCAAAGTGTCCCAGGGGTTTTGATATGTTGTGTCTCTGTTTTCATTGGTTTGTAGGAATTTTTTAAATTTCTCCCCTTACTTCTTCTATGACCCAATCCTCATTCAGCAATGTGGTGTTTAGTCTCCATGTGTTTACATGATTATTCTGGGTCTTCTTGGAGTTTATTTCTAATTGCACTCCATTGTGGTGTGAAAAGATGCAGGGAATTATGTTATAGTTTTTGAATTTGCCAGTGCTCGCTTTGTGGCCCAGAATGTGGTCTATTTTGGAGAAGGTTCTATGTGGGGCTGATAAAAATGTGAATTCAGCTGCAGTTGGGCGAAAAAATCTATGTGTCTAATAGATCCATTTGGTTTATTTTATTCTTTAGGTCTGAGGCATATATACTGACCTTTTGTTTAGAATATCAGTTTAGAGATGTAAGAGGAGTATTGAAGTCTCCTAGTGTTAGTGTACTGAGATCTATGTGTGTCTTTATATTATACAGAGTTTATAAAAGTGTTATAAAAGTGGCTGCACCTACGTTTGGGGCATAGATGTTGATAATTGTTATTTCCTCTTGCTGGATTGTTCCTTTTACTAGTAAAAAAATGACCTGCTTTGTCTCTTCTGATAAGCTTAGGCTTGAAGTCTAATTTATCTGATATCATGGTTGCTTCTCCTGCTTGTCTTCAAGCTCCATTGTCATGGATTACCTTACTCCAGCTCTTCACCTTTCGTTTGTGGGAATCTTTGCTTGTAAGGTGTGTTTCTTGCAGGCAGCATATAGATGGATTATGGGTTTTGATCCATTTTGCCAACTTTTGCCTTTTTACTGGGGAATTGAGACCATTTATATTCAGTGTGACTATTGAGAGACGATTTTTAATTCCTAACATTTTTAGTTTTGACTTCTGTTTTCAGTGGTGTTTATTCTTCTTTGCTTAGTTGTTTGATTCCTGGAAATTGTTGTTTCTCTGGTTCTGACGTTTACTTGTTAGTTTCTCTTTGTAGTTAATCTCTTTAAGTAGTTTCTCTAGTGCTAGTTTGGAAGACATAAATTCTTTCAGTTTCTGTTTATCATGGAAGGTTTTTATATCCCCATCAATTTTAAGAGAGAGTTTTGCTGGGTATGAGAATCTTGGTTTCCAGTTATTTTCTTTCAGAGTTTGGAATATGTTACTCCAGCCTCTCCTGGCTTTCCTGACTTGATTTGGAAGGTCTGGAGTGATTCTAATTGGTTTGCCTCTAAATGTCACTTGGCCTTTTACTTTTGTTGCCTTTAAAATTGTATCTTTAGCCTCTACATTAGTCAACTTGATTATTATGTGGTGTGGTGAACCTCTTCTTTGGTCTTATCTTGAAGGAGTTCTGTATGTTTCCTGTACCTGTGTGTCAACTTCTCTTTCTATGTATGGAAAATTCTCTGATATTACTTCTTTGAAAAGATTGTTTATTCCATAAGTTTCAACTTCTAATCCCTCTTCTATGCCTATTATTCTTAGGTTAGCTCTTTTAAAAATGGCCCAGATCTCTTTGATGTCCAATTCATACTGTCGTATTTTTTTTCTAAATTATGTACTATAGATTCATTTTTTGTATGGTCATCTTCTAAGAGTGATATTCTATTTTCCACGTGGTCTAATCTACTGTTTATAGTTTGTGTTGATGCCTTCATTTTGGTTATTTCATATTTCACTTCCTTCAGTACTTCTCTTTGATTCCTTTTCAGGTCATCGAACTCTGTTTATTTCTTTCTTTATTTCTTCCTTTATTTCTTTCCAGCTATCCTTACATTATTTCTGAAAATCCTATATTGTTTCTAGTATTAAAGATCTGAATTATTCTTCTGGTAATCTCTGCCATTCTGGGTTGGTAAGATATGTTATTGAGGGATTGTGGTAGCTCATTGTTTCTTTGTTATTTTTCCTTCCCATAGTTCCCCTGTTCTTAAATTTATATCTTTGCTGCTCTTGCAAGTTTTCTCGTCCAATCTCTGCAGTAGGGGTTAAGAGGTGTCTGATAGTATATACAAGGACTGGTTGTGTTCAATGATAAAGGTTGGGTGGGAGGTCACAGTGATGAATGCAGGAATAGGGTAAAGTAGAGGGTATGGTCCAGCGGAATAAGAGGTTGACTGTGTTGAGGTGATACATTGTAAAGATTAGAGATGGTAGATATGTCGGGAGATTCTGGTAATCAATATAGAGTTTTGAGTGATGGTCTTGATATGAGACAGGAAAAAGAAAAGAGAGGAGGAAAAGTGTTGAGGGGAGAAATATAGATGGGAGAAAGGGGGGAAGCTTGTAAAAGGGATAAGGAGGAGATTCAACAAGCTAATCAAGTAATAACAAAGTAACCAATAATCCAAACAAATATAAATATATCAAGGCAATACAAATGAAAACAGAGTAAAAACAGATAAGACATAACACCAAAAAAAAAAAAAATACAACCAAAACAAAAACAAAAAAACACCCCAAAACTTAAAACGAACAACAAGCAACAAAAACAAAAACCCTGCTAGTTCGTAAGTACCAAGCTTAAGTTTTTGAGTGTGTCTCTGGCATTTTTATTTGCTCTGTCAGTGCAGGCGGGGGGTTGGGGGAAGTTCGCTGATGATGCTTCTCCCGCTGCTAGCTTATTCCACTGGGCTCTCCACAGGGCCTGTCTGCGTCTCTCTCTCTGCCTTTGTTGATGGCCGGAGTGCAGTCTAAATGCTGGGCCTTTTCAGATACCCTATGTGCACTGAGTTCTTCCCACTCTTCTGTTCCTGTGTAATTGCTAGAAGGGCAGGTGACTGAGTCTGTCCTTTGTATAGGGGCCCCCACACCCTGGGGGTGCAATCCAACTTACTGGTGTTGCTTATACTTCTATTGTTGCTTGTTCCACGTCTGGTTGCTGGGGGCGCAGGAAGTCAATGAATGTCTGGATAGCTGGTAAAAAGTTGACTGGGAGGAGGTGGCATGCAAAATGGTGGCTGCCGGTTCATGGTGCACGCTGGTTCCTTTGTATTCCTTAGGTTCTGTTCAGCTGCTCTTGTCTTGCTCACTTTTCTGCTGCTCTGCTCCTCTTTCCTTCTGTCAGGAAGTTGCCTTTGCAGCCATTTTGGTTCAAGCTCTGTTGTGCAGTCGGTCATTCCGGCTCTGGAGAGGTGCGTTGGGGCGGTCTCTCGGGAGCTTAAGCTGATCATGCCACATGTTCCAGTTGCTGTGGATGGTGCAGGGATCCCCGCCTGGGTAGGGCGTGGAATCCTGGAGATGCTCACTCCACGCCTGGTTGCTGGGTCCACTGCGGTGTTTGGAGATTCCGGTGTCTGGCTGGACTCCGCAGCTCCAGGTCCCAGCTCCACAGCCCGCGCTGAGCTGATGCACAGCAGTCTCCTTTGCTCTCCCTGATCAGCTCTCTGGGTCTTCTTTAATTGTGGTTCAAATTTCACTTTTTTTGTTGCTTTTTTCCTTCTGTTAAGAAGCTGTTTTTATGACAAAATTGATTCAAATTCACAGCGCCTGTGGAAAGGTGTTTCACTCAGATGCCATCTTGAATCTTCCCCTAAAGTATTCTTTTTTGTAATTAGAATGTTAAAAACCTATTTGAGTATTTTTTAAAATATATATATTATTACTAACTGGTCACCATGCAGTGAAATAGATTACTAAAATTATTTATTCCAATCCAACTGAAACTTTGAACCCTTTGGTTAAAAACTTACATGTTTAAATGGTACCTTAAATTTGTTTTTTTTTATGACTAATGTATTTAAATAAATGTTGGTTTAATAAATAATATCAAGCCCTGAAGCTTGGACTTGTCAATTAAAGGCCACCACTCTATGAACCACTTCAGTTTGGCAAAACTGCTAGAGTCTGGTAAAATCACTGAAGTACTCTAATTAGTATATCAAATCATTACCAAAAAAGAAAGAAAGAAAGAAAGAAAGCCAGCAGCCAGGCATGGTGGTGCACAGTTGTAATCCCAGTACTTGGGAGGCTGAGATAGGAGGATCACAGGTTTGAGGCCAGCTTCAGCAATTTGATAAGGCTCTTAGCAACTTAGACCCTGTTTCAAAAAATAAGAAAAATAAAATGGGGATAGGGATGTGTAGCTCAGAGGTAGAATGTCCCTGGGTATAATACCAAACACCAAAACAAAAAATAACAAAAAAATTGTATAGGAGTGGGTGGAGAAGATGAGGAATCTGGTAATCTTTGATTATCAGATTATTACACTAGGTCCCAGATTCCATATTTTTATATACATTAGCTCACTTAATTCCCACTTCCCTTGCCTCTGGCAGACTGGTATAAAATCATTCTATAGTTGAAGAAACTGAGGCTCAGAGTGATTAAGTGACTTTCCCAAGGCCAAAGCTCCCCAAAGTCTCTGAAATAGCAAAATTCATATTTTTCCAATGACATGCCTTCTCACAGAAATCAATGAGAGTTTTAGTGTTTATCTTATAATAATGAAACAAGATGGTATGTCAAATTTCATTAAATAATTGTAGCTAACAATTACTGACTATTACAATTTCTCAAATAACATTCTGAGTGCATCATAGGCATCAGACCATTCAGTCCTCCATGCCCAGTTACATGGTGTGTTTTTGCACCCAACACACAGATGAGGAAACAAAGCACAGTATGTTAGATGGCCCGTGTACACTTAGCTGGTGGAAACAGGTTATAGGATTGATGCCAAGCAGCTTGCTCCGCAGCCAGCATTGCAAACCATTCCAATAAATTGCCTCTCAGAGGTAATTATAAGCTGGTGCCAAAAACCAAATGGCATGTGTTGTCTTACTATATGTAATAGCATTACATAGCATAAATAAGCAGTGTAGGGGCCAAGAACACAGATTCTGGAACCTAACTGCTTGTTATAATTCAGGTTCTGGCACTTAGTATCTGTGGGGTGCTGTAGCAAGATACTTAGCCTTTCTATTTCTAAGTTCCATCTACAAAATGCAGATAATAGTAAGCACCTCCTGGGGTTGTGATGGGAATAAATATTTATGTAGTGTTTAAAATAGTGCTTAACATATACTTATCCCACTTAAGTTTTTGTTAAATCATCTGTAGTTTGAGCTCTCCTGAAACTCCTCCCTCCCAAGCCACAATCCAGAAAAGAATGACCTCAGTGGTACCCTGAGGTGACAGACACATCCATAGCATCTGGCTTCTCTGAGTGGCCCTGCCCACTACTGATGCCCCAGCAAAGATCTGGGCCCCAAGGCTTCATAGTATCTTCTGTGTCTGTGAAATCTGTTTTAAAGGAAAAGAGTTGGCCTTGCCAACTTTCCAAATTTAGCCATAACTGGGTCACCTAAAAAAGTAGCGCACTGTTCCCTCAAGTAACCTTTTGCTTATGTTAATTTTGTATGAAGGGCTCCTCACCAAGTTTCAGCATGTTGTGAATCTCATGAGTCACAGCTTGGGCAGATAAGTGTGTGAAGAGTGGCTTTTCAGAATCATTGCTGGGGGGGAGGGGGTGTGTGGCTTGTTTCTGCCCTTGGTCCAGTCTGTCTCTCTAGGGACTGGTACCCAAAGTAAAATGTACCCACAAAGAAAAAGCAGGATCAGGTATGAGTATGTATGTTTTTGTCTTTTTATACTTTAAAACCTTCAAGCCAGGCATGGTGGTGCATGCTTGAAATGTCAGTACAAGGAGGCTAAAACAGAAGGATCACAGGTTGAAGGCCAGACTCAGCAACTTAGCAAGGCCCTCAGCAATCTAGTTTCCAAATTAAAAAAAATATATATGTATTATATACATATATTATATGTATGTATATACATACATATTATATATATTATATACATATATTATATGTATATACATACATATATACATGTATGTATATATATTTATATATGGTTGAGGGTAAAGGGTATCGCTTGGAGGTAGAATGCCAGTGGATTCAATCCCCAGTACCAGTACCACAAAAAAAAAAAAAAAAAACAACTTCAAGAAGGAATTTTGTCTTGAAGGAGATGGTAACATCCCTAGTTCACTAGCAGTTGACAGGCTCTTTGATACATGTTCCAGGCAGAGGAATCAAATTCTGGCCCTACCTTTAAAGTCAAGGCAGTCTTAAGTGGATCACAGCCTCCAGGAAAATGCTTCTGAGGAAGTGTCTTCAGTTTAAGGTCAGAGGTTGATTTTCTCAAGTCTACCTGGACTCATGAATCCTTGTCTGACATAGGTCCTGACAATGAAGTCAGAGAAACTGGATCTTGGAGTTCTGTGTTTTGTCTGCAGTAAAGAGCTAGTCTTGTCCTAAGTACAAAGGATGTGGGATTACTGTGAGGTGAAGGCCACCAACACTTTTAGAGGCTTACAATAGGCCAGGCACTATATTAGAGATTATATTATCTTATTTTTAACCTCATATCGATCCTGTGGGAGTAATTGTCTATTTTCTTAGATGTGGGAAGTGATACTAGATCATTGTAAGTGAGAAAAACTTGATTAAGGGCAGAGATAGGAAGAGATAGAGTCCAGAATATAAACTTAGTTATGTCTGGCTCCAGAGTTCATACATTTTCCCTTACAGGAATTATTTGCATTTTAAAGAAAAATATATTGAATTTATAATATTAAAAATCTGTACCAGAGACTTTACTTAATAGGCCTGGGAGCCAGAATGTGGAGTTTTTTTGCTTAATGTCTCTTGGCATCACTTTGCTACAGAAATGGCATTTATTATTCTGTCACCAAATAATCTTACTCTTTCCTTATGAGAACATCATTACAGCCTGTGGTAGTTTAGCTTAAGCAAGGATATATATATATATATTTTTTTTTTCAAGAAGTTGAGAGTTAACATTTCCACTCCCTTAACATGATTTGATCAGCTACGCCATATATACATGTATTGAATTATCACACAGTATCCCATACATTTATATAATTAAAATAACAAAAAAGTCAAGAATTTCATTTGGCTCTCCGAACTTTATAGGGTGGAAGAAACACAGCTCTGGAGCCTCATGGAGCCTCTGCCTGTACTCCTGCCTCTGACTCTCACATGGAGACACTAATAATTCATTTATACAGTTGGCACAAATATATAAATATATAATAGTTACTGTTAATCATTGAATCAGAGTTGAGGCTTAATAAATTACAGCCCTTTCCACTTTGTAGTAATACATCTGGATGATGTTCTGTCTAAGGAAACAACCCATGTGAAGATTTTTACTACACATACACTGTGCCAGTCTGTTTTAGATTTTTAAAGAACACTAAAGAATTTAAGGTCTATAAAGGGTCCTCTGCCCTTAATGATCTTGGATCCTGGATATGGAGAATGTTAGGAAGAAGAAAGAAACTACAGATGAAGTAAATTCTTTCAGACATGATGTTTAATGTAGGTTAAATAGAATTCAGATGATGTAGAGACTGGTACATGTGAGGTCCCAGGGTGACCTTTCAGGATGGAGAGGCTTGAGCAGGTCTCAGGGCAAAATGAATGCTATACCAGGCAAAATAAATTTAAGCTGTCAATTCCTAATATGACTCCCTTTCCTTCTTTAATTTCTTTGTTTATAAAGAAAAACCATAGAGGTCCTTTTCTTTTCTTCCCTCATCCCTTTTCCCCATACCAGTGTAGCTGTTTTACTCAAGTATGGGAACAGAAGTTTATCTTCTTGTTAACCTTGTAAAAATAGTTTGGTTTCACTTGTGTCATAATTACCATTTAATTTATTAATTAATTTAATTTTTCTTATAGCTTTGCTATTGTAATTTAAAAGTAATGTAGGAGTGAAACAATTTAATGTAAACTTAGGTATGCTTAATATAGAAAATTTGGATAGCACAGAAGAATATTGAAAAATATTCAACATGGGAATATCATACAAAAATGATTACAATGTATATTTGGAATATCTCCTGTTGACTTTTGTTTTTTCATTTTCATTATCTTTTGTTTATTTTATATAATGGTGACCACATATTATACATATTTCTGTACTGTTTATTGTTTTCATATGAACATAAAATTCTATGAATATAATATATTTACTTAACCATTTTCCTAATGTTCTGCATTTAAACTGTGCAGAGATTCCCAAAGTTAGAGATACTATCCCCAGGGACGCTGGAACATTCCAGGGGGCAGTAGTAGTCTTTGGTACAATTGAGGGGCATGGTATTGAACAAAAATAAGGTGTAGAGGCAATGTCCACGGAGAAGCTAAGTATTTTTTTTTTTCTGAAAATTGAGTCGTAAGCCATTAAGTTTGGGATTGTATGGATAGTTTCCAATGTTAATTATAAAGTTCTGTTAAAATATTCAATATTTTAGTTTTCTGAGTTATTTTGGGGGAGAGATTGTCTCCTTCAAATGTATTCTGAGATTAAAAATATATAAAATTAATGTGTTTTAAATTTTGAAACAGAGTCTTGTCTCACTAAGTTGGTCAAGCTGGCCTTGAACCTGAGATCCTCTAGTTTTAGACTCCCAAGTACAGAGATTACAGGCCTGTACCACTGTGCTCATCAGATTAAAAAAAATATTTCAAATGGTTAATGGTAGTCAGTATTGAAAAAGGCATGGAGAAAGCTGTTGCTATCACTGATGCAAATTATACATGATTATAAGACTGTAACTTGGCATACATTATTCTGGAAATAATATAACAGAATGCATTAGTATTCAACATGGGTATACCTTTACTTGGCAATTTTACTTCTAAAAATTTATCCTAAGTCATGACTGATCATATATGATATCCTAAGTATTATATCTATAGGAGTATTTTTTGTCTAGCACTATAATATTGACATTAACTGAAATGTCCTTTGAAGCATCTTAAACCATGTATGGGATAAAATTTAAATAAAACACTTGCTGTGGTCTTCCAAAATGATAAATTATATTTCATATATTAATCTTGAAAATTTTTAAAATGTTAGAACAACCAACCAAAACAGAGACTAAGTAGTAAACATGATCTCATTTACATGAAACAAAATATTTAGATGAAGAAAAATAATCAAGAATATATACCAAATAGTTAACAATGGCTATCAATTGGGAACTGAAATAAAAAGATAAATTTTCTTTTACTTTGAATCCATCTATATTTTCTAGGTGAGCATGTAGTTTATAAACGTATTTTTGGTTTTTTGTTTTGTTTTGTTTTGGGTTTTTTTTGTGGTACTGGGGACTGAACTCAGGGGCATTCTACCTCCGAGCTATACCCCCAGACCTATTTTTTATTCTTTATTTTGAAACCGAGTCTCACTAAGTTGCGGAGTGCCTCACTAGGTAGCTGAGGTTGGCCTCGAACCCGGATCCTCCGGTCTCAGCCTCCCAAATGCTGGGATTACAAGCGTGCGCCACCACGCCCGGCTTATAAACGTATTTTTGAAGTGTTTTAAAAACTATTAAGGAGCCAGACGTGGTGGCGCACGCTTGTAATCCCAGCATTCGGGAGGCTGAGACCAGAGGATCTGTGTTCGCGGCCAGCCTCAGCTACCTAGTGAGGCACTCTGCAACTTAGTGTGAGACTCGGTTTCAAAATAAAGAATTAAAAAAAAAATAGGGCTGGGGGTGTAGCTCGGAGGTAGAATGCCCCTGAGTCAATCCCCAGACCCGCAGAACAAAAAACAAAAAAAACTAACTATTAAGGAGAAGTTATCAGAAATAGTATCTTGTCTCTAAGTTTGAATGTAAGCCAGAATGATTTAAAGGCAAATATGGAAGCTGATGTCTTCTGAGAGACTTTTCTGTCTCATCCAGTGTTGACCTTATAATTTCCCATCACATCCTATTTTCAGATCATTGTGGCACTTAGCAATACATTTTATTTCCGGTTTCTTAATTACCATGCTGAGATGGAAAACCTTGCTTATCTTGTCCCATGCTATATCTCCAACACTTTCAACACTGAATGATAGTGGTCTCATAAATTAGTTGAATTAAATAAATGACAGTTGTAGAGCTATTGTACTAGTTGCTTTTAAAATAAAGTCTAATATCTTAATATGACTTATAAAGTCTTACATAATTTAGTTTCCATTCACTTCTCTGGCTTCACTATTTTATTACCCATCTCATCCTCCTACCCCCATCCCAGGATGTGTGCACCTTGATCTTTCTTCACCTACCTTAATATACCATTCTCTTTCATATCCAGACTTTAGCATATATTACTATTGCTTTGTGGAACACTAACTGTGCTCCTCTTTATTGCTCTGGTATCGTAATAATGTAAGCAGCATTACTGCATTAGATAACAGGCCCTGGAACTAAATGTTAGATTTGTTACGTGATCTTAGTTTTGCTTAAGTATCTGTATCTGTATAGTGGGACTGATAGTGCCTATCTCATAAGGTTGTTATGAGGATAAATTAGTTAATATGTGAAAAACACTAAGTATAGTTCCTGACACATGGTAGTTTGTCTCATGTTAGGAGGATGACAATAATCACATTTATGGTATGGTTGTTGCAATGACAGTGATGTCACATTTTTGGGAAACCTTCTTCATCACAGGATGAATTAGGTCCCATGCATCCATGTCAAGAACTAATTCCTATATGTTATTGCCGTTTTTTTTTTTTTTTTTTTTTTCCCCTGGATTCTTCTAGAACATAACCTCCCTGGGAGCAAAGAATGAGGCCACTGAGTTTATCACAGTTCCCACAACATGCAACACAGTGTCTAGAAGATTGCAAGTGCTTAATAAATGTTTATGAAATGGCTGGGTTGGATAATCTTGAAAAAAGAATTAACAGAACTAAGATGTATTTTAAGAACTGAGAAGATAGACGTTCACAGTGGAGAAGAGTGAGAAAGAGTGGGAGTTAAGGATGAGTCAGAGTTGGGGTTGGGAACTAGGAAAATGATGAAGCCATTACAGAGAGAAATAAAGATGAATGACTGACTAGTCCTGGCCCTTCCTGTTGACCCCTAAGTATTATTGATTATCTGTATACTTTTATAATATAGTGCTCACAGATTCATTGCATCTTTTTTCACATTCAAAATTTTATGTGTAGGCAGTGAAGATATATATCTACTTCTATGGATGAGCAAATTGAGATTCTAGGTCATATTTAAGGAGAGGAAAAGTCACATTAGAAGAAGAAAAATGTAATTTTATTTGAATTATTTATTTGTTCTCTTGGAAATATTACATTGAAGGTCTTCTATGTGCATAGCATCATGACCTGGGTGTACAGCGATGTCAGTGACCTGGCCACAACCCTTTATTAGCTCAGTATTCACTGAAAGACAGTTACATAAACAAGTTCAAGATAGAAAACTTAAAGGATTCAGATAATGTCCTCTGAGAGTTCCATGACCAGAGAAATTGGTTCTCAGAAGAAGACTTAAAGTTTTAGAAATGATGTTGCATTTGATCTAGGCTTTTATGCCACTCACTTCTCAGTATTTTATTTCATTTAATTTCTTTCAAAGATAGTTGGACTTGATTCTAAATTAGAATTTTCTAATTTTACCAATGTGTTCAAAAAAAGCATTATCTAATGCATGTCTATCATTTAGCTTTGGGTTTTATTTTCCTGTAAATTGTTTTGCACCTTTTCTTTTTTTCCTTTAATTTAACTCAGTAACAGTAATTCTCTGTTGTGAAGAAACAGTGAATGAATTAATGTTTGAGGTGACAATTGTCAGCAAACTTTTAAGATCTTCTGCAAAGCCGATAATATGTTGACAAAGCTGACTTTAAAAAAAAAAAAAAAAGTAAAAAGTAGAATCCAAGTGAGAATATTCCAGAGATCCAAGTCAATTACTCTATTTCCTCCATTGCATCCTACAAGGGTCATGAAAACAAAATCAAATTACACCTGAATCTTAGTGATAATGGGAAAATACATCATTTTAAATATAAGAAGAAAGGGGTCACTGGTGTATGCTATAAGAAACTAAATTTAGATTGAAAATCAAGTCATAAGGTTTATGAATTGGAAGGAAACCTTGACAGTAATCTAGTCCAATCATTCCCCCCCTCTTTTCTTTCCTATTTGAGAACTGATAGAAAAAAATTGAGCAGATGGCTTAGTATAATAAGGTTTCTATTATGTAATACCATTACCTAGTACCTTTCTATTAGTACCACCTTAATGAATTTGGGCAGGCCATTTAAAATCACTGTCTTTTTACATTTTCTGCACCAATAAGATGGGGGAATGGAGGAAATAATCTCTCATAGAGTTTTTGAGAGAATGAAGTGAAATAATGCATGCAAAGTGCTAGACTGGCTATTTTATTGTGGCCCATGCTACTCCCCTATCACCAGGAAAGTGATAAGATTGGGTTGGTTGCAATACAAGTGGCTGGCTAGTTCTGTTTCTCCCACTAGTGTATTCCCAGTCCCTGGCACAGTGCCTGACATCTTGTAGGCACTCATTTTTTTTTTCTTGAGTGCATATCTGAACCTGGCCTTTCCTGATGCCTATATATTACTTGATGGGCTCCTGAAGGTATTTTAATTCTAAACCTATTGGACCTATGCTATTTAAAATAAAAACTGGATTTATTGGGTATAAACTTTAAAATACTCTCCATAAAACTATGACCTATACTTTTTATGCTTTTATTAGTGCATTGTAATTATACATCATAGTGAGGGTCAAAGTGATACACTTATACATGCACACAGCATCCTGTTCCCTGTACATGTTAGTGATACTTGATAGTGATACCTTTATATATGGACATAGCATTATTTGAATTGTTGTCTTATCAGTCTTTTCTTCCCTTCCCTACATTGTTTCCATTATTCTACTGGTCTCTCTCCTCATTTATTTGAGGTCTCTTTCGTTTCCTATTTTCTCTTTTTAGCCTCTTTATATGAGAGAAAACCTATGGATTCTTGACTTTCTGAGCTTTTCTGATCTCAGCTTAATATTCTATAGCTCTATCCATTTGTCTGCAAGGTAATATTTTTTTCTTTATGGCTGAATGAAATTTCATTGTGTGTATATACCACATTTTCCCTATCCATTAATCTGTTGATGGACACCCAAGTTGGTTTCATAATTTGATTGTTGTGAATTGTGCAGCTGTAAACATGGATATGCACATATCACTATGTTATTCTGACTTTAATTCTCTTAAAGATACTGAGGGGTGGTATAGCTGGGTCATATGGTAGTTCTAGTCTTCTGAAGAACCTCCATCTAATCTCTATAGTAGTTGTATTAACTTACAGTCTGACCAACAGTATATAAGAGTTCCTTCCCCCCCACATCCCCATCAGTATTTATTATTATTTTTTGTATTCTTGATGATTGCCATTCTAACTGAAGTTTGATGGAATCTTGGTGTAGTTTTTATTTGCATTTCCCTGATTGCTAACTTTGTTGAACTTTTTTTCATATATTTATTGGCCATTTGTATTTCTTCTTTTGAGAAATATCTATTCAGTCCAGTTATCCAATTTTTATTTTTTTATTTTACTAGTGTTAATTTTTTTTCTTTTTTGTTTTATACTAGAGATTGAACTCAGGGGTATTCTACTATCAAGCCACATGCACAACACCCTTTTTTATTTTTTAATTTGGAAACAGAATCCACTAAGTTGTTGAGGCTGTCCTCGAACCTGTTATTCTCCGGTCTCAGCCTCCCAAGTACTGGAATTACAGGCATTCCTCACCATGCCTGGCCACTGTTAAGCTTTTTAAGTTCTTTGTATATTCTGGATAGGCCATTCTTTTAGCAGAAGAGTCAATTAAGACTCAAGGTGTTAAAGAATTGGACTGTGATCACAAAGATGAACTAGAGTGAGAGATCCATTTTGGGAAGCCTTCTGATATGCTAGTCTGTCTTATTTTCTACCATAGACCTTTAAAATATTAATAAATATTTTCTCAAAATTCTTATAGTCAAATTTGTTCATTCTAGAGAATTTGTAAAGCACAATTGCATATAGAACAAAATATATTTTAAAAATTTTCTTTAAAAAGTGTCAATAAGCCGGCTGTGGTGGCGCACGCTTGTAATCCCAGCATTTGGGAGGCTGAGACAGTAGGATCCCAGTTCACATCCAGCCTCAGCTACTTAGTGAGGCCCTCCGCAACTTGGTGAGTCCCTGTTTCAAAATAAAGAATGAAAAAATAGGGCTGGGGGTATAGCTCAGAGGTAGAATGCCCCTGAGTTCAATCCCTAGTACTGCAAAAAAAAAAAAAAAAAAAAAAAAAAGGTGTCAACATTTAAGTGCATTTTCTCTGGTTCTTTCATCGAATACTACCAAATAAAAGTCATTTTATAACTCAGTATTCTTTTTTTATTTATTTATTTTTTGTTTATTTTCTTTTTCCATTTTTTATTTATATTTGTTTATTTACTTTTTTATTTTGCTGTACTGGGGCTTGAACCCAGAAGCATTCTACCTTTTTTTTTTTGTAATAACATTTTATTTTATTTTTTATTTATTTTTAATTGGTGCATTGAAATCACACATCTTTGTTAGGTACAAGCTAGTATAGGTAAAGGCATACATACACACATTTCTCATTTGACCCTTCCCCAATTCCCGCCCCCACTCCCTGCTCCTCCCTCCTTCTCAAGGTCAGTTTATTGATTGATGTATTCATGAAAGTACATCATGCTCATTAGGGTGTGCCCCCTCCTCCCATCACCTTCAGTTAAGTCAAATTCTTTGTTCACCTAAGGATTCTCCTTCTTCATCTGGAGTACCTCTTATGTCCCATTTTTTCTCTAGCTTCCACATATTAGGGAGAGCATTCGATTTTTAACTTTTTGTGACTGACTAATCTCACTTAACATTATGTTTTCCAGTTCCACCCATTTCCCTGCAAATTACATGATTTTGTTCTTCTTTATGGCTGAGTAAAATTCCATTGTGTACATATCCTGTAGTTTTGTAATCCATTCATCTGTTTATGGACATCTTGGCTGCTTCCATAGTTTGGCAATTGTAAACTGTGCAGCTATAAACATAGATACACATGCATTGGTCTGATAGTTTCGTTTCCATTCTTTTGGGTAGATACCCAGAAGTGGTATTGCTGGATCATATGGTAGGTTCATTCCCATTCATCTGAGGATCCTCCATACTGTTTTCCAAAGTGGTTGCACTAATTTGCAATCCCACCAACAATGTATTAGAGTTCCCACTTCTCCACACCATCGCCAGCATTTGTTGTTTGTGTTCTTGATGATTGCCATTCTGATTGGAGTTAGGTGAAATCT